>CAOLHI010004855.1:0-135107 GCA_948474755.1 Ctenosaura bakeri | reverse complement strand
CTGTTATCCCACTTTTTTAGTTGCTTTTAAAATGTCCCAGTTTCTCTCTCCTCCTCCCACTTTCCACTTTTGTTCTCAGCTTACTTCAGTTGCTGCAAACTGACTTCAAATTTCAAAAGTAGTTTGCCCTTAGCAGAGGGGAGGAAAAGATGGGGAAAAATTGCCCTTCCCAGAAGGCTTAGGTCAAAGCAAACTGCTGCAGGTTTTCCTAGCTTGTCTGTTCTTCTCATTAATACCTTTTGTTATCTTGACCGTGCTTAGATGTTGCTTGTCCACATGTTGCTGTTTTCATCTGTGAATTGTTGCATTACTAGACCCAGCATGGTGTAGTGGTTTGAGTGCTGGAGTACAATCCTGGAGACCAGGGTTCGATTGCCTACTTGGCCGTGGAAACCTACTAGATGACCTTGAGTGCATCACATACTCTCAGTCCTAGAAAACCTCCATGATAGGGTTGCCTTAGGGTCACCAGAAGTCAGAACAACTTGAAGACACACAACGGTAAAAATGACCATTGGACTACTGCACTTCCTCAACTGCCAGGAAAGCAGGGGTTCAATGCTACGCGTTTCTTCACAAGCCTCAAGTACAGTGTTAGGGTGGATAAAGAGACCACTTTACCATACCCTAGGCCCTTTCAGCAACTCACCTATTTTTGGCGCTGGGGTGCGGTGCTCACGCGAGCAGCCTCTGGAGAGAGGCTCTTGCTTCCCTGCTTCTTCGGCTCCGCATGAGCTTCCTGCTCACACGAGAGCCCCTCCTCTTCCTTTCACAGTGCAGCCTGGGACCTTCCCAGGCTGCACTGAGACAGGACGCATGACTGGTCCAGCTCCTGAGGCTCCGCACACACACGCAAGGTAAGCACGCACAGGGCCCTGGAGTGATGTGCGACCAGCATTTTCAGCTTCAAGCTGAAAATGAAAAAAATGTGTGTGCTGTCCCTGCCAGGCCCTGGAGCGTCATGCAAATGTGAGTGGGTCATGTGGACCGCTCCCCACATGTGTGCGATGCTCAAGGGGCCCTTTTGCATTGAAAATGCCATGTGAAAAGGGCCACAGATGGGTAGGAAGGTAGAAAAGGTAGAAAAGAGGTAGGAAGGTAGAAAAGAGAAAGGAAGACACACACACACACACACAAGTACTTTGGCCAAAGGATCATAGGAAGGATGATTTATTCTTTCAGGCTTCCCTTCTTATACCATTTTTCTGTTTATATTAAAGAATGCTTAGAGGAAAGCAAAGTTTCATGCATCTACATCAGCAAAGTTACAGCTTGTACACGTGTTACGTTCAATACTATCTGATCCTTAAGTTCCTGAGTCTACATGACCCTGTTACATCTTAGGTCATTGTCAAGAGTCCTTCACTTGTACATACTGATTATAAACAGGAGCAGAACAGAATAAACAATTCTAAAGCAAGGTTGTTTGATGAGCTAAAATGATCTGAACTATCAATCAACATTATGTTAGCTGATTAACAATTATGAATTCTCCACTAAATTTCCAAATCTAACACAGTATTATCAATGACCATGTGTCTTATGATTAGAGGACTTTGGGGGGAAGTTCCATAGTGGGTCTCAATAAGGTAGGCTACTGTTCTCTGTTTCTGCCCTTGGAAGGAAGAATAACTCCACCATCATCTTGCAGAGCTGGCTATGTTCTGCCTTCTTTGGAGGGGAGCAAGAAAGAACAAGTTTTTAATTCTCCATTTCTCTCTCTCCTACTCTCTCTTTTCTTCCCCAGGGTGAGTTACTAAGTCCGTGTCGGTGTGATGGGTCAGTGAAATGCACACATCAACCTTGCTTGATCAAATGGATCAGCGAGAGGGGATGCTGGAGCTGTGAGCTGTGTTATTACAAGTATCACGTCATTGCCATAAGCACAAAGAACCCCCTCCAGGTAAAGGTACTAGAGATTATTTCAAAGTCCTTTCTTCCATTTGTTTTGGGTTATTTCTTAATGCTACCTACCCTTCCGCTGTCTCTTGTTGTTTATATGTATTGCTTTCCTCTGTACTGTATTGTTCTGTAAGTTATGAAGCTGGACCTCCCTATCTGTTTCATTCTTTGGAAACTGTAAAAGATGTTTGGCATATGGTCGTCATTAGGCGTGAACACAAACTTATATTGCCAGCTCTCTTTTTCCACCTCCAAAATCAAGTTTCCTGTTAAACTTGGAGGTGGGTAAATCTGCATGGCACTTTCTTAAATATATATCAGTGGCTCAACTTAAGATAATTTTTTTTAACTTGAGAGAAAGGCACTAGATGTTTTTTGTACATGTATGTTTCACCTGCTGTGTGTGAGTAGGGGTGTTTTCATAGAAGCATGGAATCTTAGGCCATTTCCACACTATAGTGTTATAGTGCTATTACTCTACTTTCAACATCCTATGGAATCCTAGATTTGTAGTTTAAGGAGGGGCATTTAGAATTCTCAGCCAGAGAGGTCTTTGGCCTTAATAAATGACAAACCCCAGAATTCCACAGGATGTTGAAAGTGGAATAATAGCACTCTAACTGTACTGTAATAGCACTGGAGAAAGGCCCAGAGTTGGAAAGGGCCTCATGGGCCATAGAATCATGGAGCTGGAAAGGACTACAAGGGCCATCAAGTCCAACCCCCCACCATGCAGGAATATACATACCATCAAAGCACTCCCAACAGATGGCCCTCATTACCGTTCATTGGGTAAACACAATACATAAGCAGAGGGAACACATGTCACTCTTCTTCTGTGAGAGAGATCCGTCAGTTCTTCCTATCCATAGTCCAAGGACATATGGAGAATGATTAATGTTCAAACCAGACACTTCTTTTCAATTGTGTGGTCTGGTGTATTATAGCTGTTCTGGCTTTAGTAAGAAGATAATACATAAAGGGGAGGAGAGGGCCATTTGGGATCTTAAACCTTTGCTCTAGCCAAGATCATGATCAGAACCAGCCTATCCCCAGGTATGCACTTGCTATTTCCTGTGGCATGAAAACACCCACTGACTCCAATGGAAGTTCTCCTGTTGCAAACAGTAGGCATGCAGAAGGAAGGACATGATGTTAAGCAAAACAACAGTAGGGACGGGGGATTAGAGCTCCCCTCCTCACTCCGGTCAGTGGTCCTGACCTTCCTTGGGACCCCCACATAAGCACTTCCTGAAGTGTGGCTTTTGCTCATGTGCAAAACAACTTTGCTCCTTGGGTATAATACTCTGATCTAAAATAAGTATGTATTCTTTTAAGGAGAGAAAAAACTCTGACAGAGATGTTTTTTCAGACAGAGAGAAGGGTCAAGTGGTGCTTGATTTAACCGCAGTGTACTGCAAAACTAAGGAGCAGTCAGACACAAATTAACAACAATTGTGGTCTGTACTCAGTGTTGTCAAATGAACTATTAGAGAGAGAAAAAATGAAGATGAAGATGAAAAGGAAGTAAATAAAATAAATTAACATGCTACTAATTTGCTTTTTACTCATTTCTTTCTTTACTGCTTTGACAAAAATGAAATCAGTGCAGCCTATTGATATTATTTCCAATACTGAATATTTGTTTTGTGCCTATTAAACACCATCAGCCCTACCAGCCTCATCTTTATTTATAACTTGGCTTTTCCCCAAAATTGAGACACAAGGTGGCTTAAAAATTAAAACAGAATACAGTTCAAATGTATAAAAGATCAGTATTAAAATGAAATTAAACTACCGAAAAACGTTTAAAATAATTTAAAACATAGGTATATGTGTATGTGCCTTCAAGTAGCCTGTTGAGTTATGGCAACCCCTTGAATTTCGTAGAGTTTTCTTAGGCAAGGAATATTCAGAGGTGGTTTTACCAGTTCCTTCCTCTGAAATATAGCCTATAGCACCTGGTAGTTTCCCATTCAAGGACTAACCAGAGTTGGCACTGCTTCGCTTCTATGATCAAGACAGGATATGGAGCCTTTAGGGTAACAGTTTATTATAGCTTTATTAAGATTACCAACAACAACAACACTGGTCATGTGCACTTGTCAAGAGTCAAGATTCAAATAAAAGAGTTCCTACTTAGGATGCGGTTTTCTTTTAAAAAAACCAACAACACTGATTCCAACTCTGCTGGTATACATGTGAGAGACAGTGTTTGATTCATGTTATTACAAACTGCAGCAAATCAGTTTTCTGGTATTTCAACAAAATACAAAAATGTTGGCGTGTTTATATATCACAGATTTCTCAGGTCATTTATCTGCTTGTTTTCATACTTGACTATGGTCAGGTAGATAAGTGAGAAACTGACTGGAACCCAACACTTGGAGTGGCCAAACTGTTCTGTGCTGCCCTCTTGTGCTGGCTTATTTAATTCATCACAGTGGCCATTTGATGGGTAGAATGTGCTGTTCAGCCAAACAATTGGTATTTCTGGAGCAAGGGGTCCTTCCTTACAAAGATTTAGTCCGGCTCTGCCTCACATAATTTTGCTTGTGGTTCAGATAATAATGTCATTCAGCTTATAACCTTTCAGTGTTTTCCAACTGCTCCTTTTCTCTTTCCACAAAACAAAAATAACCCAATAAGGAGGAAAAGACGGAGGAGCTGCACACTGCCTCTTGACTGGTAGCCCTAGGAGCTATCTGCTGTATTTAGATGTTGCCTGAAACACTAGGAGAACAGAGGACTTCCCTCCCAGAATGGGTCCTTCAGCAATCATCTTTCATTCTTGCTTGACTTTCTGGTAACTTCTGAATACTATTATGTATGTGAGATATATTGTGGTGTGGTGCTTTCAGTTTTAGACTGAGGCTCTGGAACACCAGGGTTTGAATGCCCACTCAGCCATGGAAACTCATTCGATGACCTTGGGCAAGTCACACTCTCTCAACCTTAAAGAAAGGCAGTGGCAGTGGCAAACCTACTGTGAATATATTTGGCCAAGAAAACCCCTCATAGGGTTGCTATAAGTCAGAGTCAAGTTGAAGACACCTAACACCCAATGTGGGACTAGCATCTTGTTGCCTAGAAACTCCAATTGTCAAGAACCTCCATTTGGCATCTTGCCTCATTTGACCTATTTATTCATGAATTATATTTCAAGACTCTACCTGGGAAACTCAAGCAGGAAACACTGGCCAGCCCCGCTCTCCAGGCTTCCAGGATTGGGGAAGAGGCAGGATATAAATAAATAAAATAAAGATAAACTATTATAATTGTAACCTCATGAGAAACCTGTGAGGGAGCTTACACTGAGAGAATGTGATTGGCCCATGACCACCTCATACACTTCATGGTTTAATGGAGGTTTCAGGCATGTCTTCCCAGCTTGAGCATGCCTCCCATTCCCGATACACTAGTGCTACTCAAAGTGGTGGTCCATGGACCAGTGCCTGTCCACAAGCCATCAGCTGCCAGTCTCCAGAGAGCTTCCAAGAATGAAAGAAACTGCATCAGCCCAGGGTCACAAATACAGTATTGGTCCATGACATATTAGGAAAAAAAGTAGTTGTAACTCATAGCTTAAGAAGCACTGCTTTGGACCACACCGGACTGTCTCAAGACATTTTATGCTCAAGGCAAAAAAGCCAACGGCACCCCTTTCTTCAGCCAAGTTGCCATTCCCAGGACCTTGAGCTCATCAAGTTGTTTTGGAAGAAAATCCCCCTTACTTGCAGGAAAAATGATCAGCAAAGCAACTCATTTACAAGCAGGCAATTTGCTGCTCTATGATGATACCCCAAATATAGCCTCCTCACTTTGCCTAATACTAGGGCAGGCCTTGACACTGTATATACTATGTATCATGCTGGGTTTCCCCATAGGGATGTGTCAGTGATTACACATCACCATAGTGTGAGAACTGGTTCCCATGGTCTTTTAAGAATGACACTGATTTTGATCTATAACTTCATTAATGGCTTGAACCAAATATCCCTAAGAGAGTATTCCTCCCCTAACTCCCAACACAATCTCTGAGATCAAACAAAAGTGACCTCTTTTCCTTTTCTATTAATAGTTTTCATTGTGCTTTTTAATCAGCTTTACAACAACATATGCAGGTTGCAACATAATGCAGGTGTCACACATTGTTACAGAACAATCTAAATCCCCCTTAATCTCTCCTCCATCCCAATTCCCTTAGTAGCACAGCATCTATATAGCTCAAGAGCCAATCAGCATAATAAATAGCTATAACAATTAACGTTAAAGTAAAGGGGAGAAAGGATGAAGAATAGCAAACAGGAGAAAACAAACCCAAAAACGCAACCTGAGAAAGGAAGAAAGAAGGAAGAAAATGCTAGGCTTTCTGTTGGTTCTCCTGATGCACATGCTTATGTAGAGAACAGGGTCAGGGAATCATGTGGCCCTCCACATGTTGGACTTTAAATCCCATCAGCCGTAGCTAGAAGAGTCAATGTGGAAGAATGGCTAGAACGGTGATCCAATAACATCTAGAGGGCTGAACATTACCCTTCCCTGATAAAGGCCCTTTCCGCAACTTACCTTTTTTCAGTGCTGGGCTGTGGGGATCGTGTGAGCAGCCTCCAGCGAGAGGCTATCGCGTCTCCACTGCTTCAGCTCCGCACAAGCTGTCTGCTCCCAAGCAGGCAGCGCGAGAGCCCCGCCTGTTCCTTCCGCAGCACAGTCTCGGAGTCTCCCAGGCTGCACTGGGGCAGGAAGTGTGACTGCCGCAGCTCCAGAGACTCCGCACGCATAGCAAGTGCGCACGAGGCCCTGGAGCAATGCACAGCCAAAAATGAAAAAGTGCATGAGCAGTGCCTGCCCTACCCTGGAGTGTCACACAATTGTGAGTGCATCATGCAGATCGCTCCTCACAATTGCGTGACGCTCGAGGGGCCCTTTCACATGGCAAATGCTGTGCAAAAAGGGCCAGAGAGAGCCTGGCGGGTCTAAGCTGAAGACACATGATGCAGCCACCTTGCTGAGGCAAAACAGGTTTCAATGCTACATGAATAAATAAGCCATGAACTTACGACCATTCCTCTCACAGATAAAGGGACAGAGCTGTGCCCATGCATTGTTGGACTGGGGCAAATGGAGACTCGCTTGTGCAAAGGGGTATTGGGTGCCTCCTTTTGCCAGCATCTAAATAGTACAACTGCCACTAAAATCAAGAATTACATTGTGTGACATAGTAGCACGGTTAAGCATCCAGGAAAAGTTTACTAAAATCTACCGTGAATGTTCAGGGAAAGGCATCCTCTTTTTTTATATATGGAACACAGATTTATTAGACAATATAAAAAAAAAAAACCCCTATTTTTTCAGTAAAAATGTAACCAACATAATCTATCTCATAAGTTTCTTGTACCCTAATAACAGCTATGTAAGTTTAATGCTATTTTAATCCTAACCATTTATATATTTTTAGTTACCTGGGTTGTCTCTTGTACTTCCTTTTGTCTTGTAAGCCAACTTGAGCCTCAGCATTGAGAAAAGGTGGGCTAGAACAGAGCCAAGCTGGTGTAGTGGTTTCAACTTTGGACTAAGGATCCTGGAGTTTGATTCCCTGCTTGGCCATGGAAACCCCCTAAATGATCTTGGGTGTGTCACATACTCCGAACCCCAGAAAACTCCATGATACGTTCACTTTAAGGTTGTCATAAGTCAGAAACAACTTGAAGAGACACAACAACAACAACAACAAGAGAGAGAGAGAGAGACAGAACCTGCCTCTGCAGGTTCTGAATAGCTGACAGCAAATCTATGGTGTTGACCAGTACTATTAGACCCAGTTGGGTTCTGGATTTAAGATGAGGGAGTAAAGTATCCCTGGCCTCACCTCACATTTTTACCGTGCTTCCCTCATTTGCTACTTACACCCCATCACTTCCATCTGCCATTCTTCCTTGCCTCACCTTGTGCTGCCCACCTCTCTTCCCTTGCACTCACCTGCCACACCTCCTTCCTCCTTCCCTTCCCCCTCTTCTTGCACCTACACTATGGCCATTTCCACACTAGACTGTTATAGTGCTTTCATTTCACTTTTAACATCCTGTGGAATCCTGGGGTTTGCAGTTTAGGGAGGGGCCTTAAAGGCCCCTCCCTAAACTGCAAACCCCAGGATTCCACAGAATGTTGAAAGTGGAATGAAAGCGCTATAACAGACTAGTGTGGAAATGGCCTATGCCTCCCTCCCTTGCACCCACTATGGCACAGCCCAACCTCTTTTTCCTCTCCCCACCACTCCCCAATTTCAACTGACTGTCCCTGCACTCTAAAGATGCTGCTGTAGGAGCTGCACAAACCAGCCGGTGCTGCTTTAAATGGAGGGCAGGTAGGCAGGCAGGCAGGCAGGTGGAGACAGCGCTGCCACTCTTGTTGCATGGCAATAGGCAGAGGAAGAAGGAAGCTCAGCAACATGGCAGGAGAAGCAGTGTTGGGGGAGAGGCACAATGGAGTGAAGAGAAGGTGGCAACAAGGAGGGATGGCTCTACTCCTCCCATATCAGGTAGTAGCTGCCTCTCATAAAATGGATCTTTTTTCCCCCGGAAGTCCACTATAAATATATATACTGCTATGCCAAGTCATGCAATAGAAGTTAGCAAAAATGACAGATTGCATAGCAACCTTAAACAATAATATTGTGTGATACTGTCAGTTTTCCCCCTGTCCAGTTACATTTCCTCCCATTCTTCCCAATAACTCCATTGTTTTCTGTGAAATATCTGCAAGCAGCTCTGTAAAACAACCTGATTTTCCCCACAAAAGGCTAGAAAGCATGCACGCGCGCACACGCACACACAGACCTGTTGTGTGGTAACATTATCCCAGCAAATTCTGAGAAGGCGGATCACATCTGCAATTAAGGATCTGTAGAAAAAGTCAGTCATAGGTTTGAGACTGCACTCATTGGCTAAGCACACTGGCAATGGCAGGTTTGCTTTACACAGAATAATTGGGCAGAATAATAACCACACATTTAGGTCCATATCTTGGTTCCTACAAGGGCCAGAGACTTGTTTTTTTATTGAAAGCTTACAATCCAAACCAGCTAACACTCCAGCCCAAAATCCAGAAAAACCCAGCCAGCTGGACAATAAGACAATCCAATAAGGCCCAGCCTTGAGCTTGAGGCAGCATGAGTTCAAGCTGCAGAGCCCAAGAAGCTGAGGACGCACCAAACTGCCTTTCTATTGCCAGTTCAAAAACAACAATGCCCTCCAGTTAAAGCCCCTTGTTCAGATCTAAAAGTGATTTCCAGGAAATCTTGTGTATCTTTAATAATCTTCATTTCCAGACAGCCTTGTACATACAGTCATGTGGCAGACAGGTAAAAGCATGTTTGGAGGGCTCCTAGCTTCTGTGAAGTGGCCACTTAACTTGAATTGCTCTCATTACAGGAGCATTTTCTATCCTGAATAACTAGGGGGGAAAAGCCCAGGAGAAAGGTAATATGCCCTTATATTCCTTTTCGTGGAACTAATCAGTACATAACCTTAATAAACTTTTATAAACCTTAATAAACAAGCTTGTAAAACAAGCATGATAGACTGGAAATTTCATTTAGAAAATAGTAGTGAGATGCTGTTCTCAAAATAGTTCTCTCTCTCTCTCTCTCCACATATATATATATGAGACATTTATTGAAAGACTCCTTTATTCCTTTATTCTAATGCATTAATGCATCAGTGCATTGGAGGAGAGCAAGGAGTCTGCTTCTGCTTGTGGCAAAAACTAAAGGAGGCCTCTGAATGATCCTCTCCAACATTTCACAGATGAAAGCCAGGACACATGTGGTCATGCACCATCAGACTGTCAAGATGGCAAAAGTTATTAATGAGGAAAAACGAACAAGCTCGGAGAGGCCGCAGCAGTTTGCTTTTGCCTGAACCTACTGGGAAAGGCAAGGTTCTAGGCATCCTCTCTGCTTCATCTTGCTGATATGAGTTCAAATTATTTTTGTTCTTCCAAGCCAGTTTGCGACACTTGAAGTAAGCCAAGGATGAAGGAGAGAAAGTGGGAGGAGGAGAGTGAAACTGGAACATTTTCAAAACAGTTGAAAAAGTGGCATGACAGAGGATGAATTGAGATTGTCCTTACCAAACTGATATGGAGGGTATTGAACAGACATGTGCCCTACTTTACAGAGAGCAGCCCTCTGTCCAGTCTAAGGTTTTAAAAAATGCACTATATTATCCATGGAACTTAGGCTATTTCTGCACTACATGCCATTAGCACATTGCAGAATTACAATCCCAGCATTGCCATTCACGCAATGCCCTTGGGTTAGGAACACTCTTTTCTGCACCCTTCCATAGGTGGACGAATAGCAGTATTGCCGCTAGTGTTCCTTCCACACTACATCATCCTTGGCCACTCCCTTGCCCCGCCTTCACCCTGTTCTACTGCCCCCTACTGGGTTTCTTTTTTTTCCTTTGGAAGCCGTGCTAGCGAAGCAATGTTGTAAGGGCAGGATACACCAGTACAGTATTGCATTTTCACACTATAGTGCTTAAAAATGCATTTAAAAAATGAAAAGTTTTAACTGAAAGGAGAAATTTAAATAAACACAGAGAAGTGATAGATTTTGAAGTTACCATGCCATGGGCGTCGCGGAGGGATGGACAACCTGGTCATGCCCACAGCCTGCCCACTCCTGGATCTGGGAGGATAGCACTATCAAGTGCTATTATGGTACCACACTAAGGGCTTTTTTGCACTTTGGGGGGAAAACGGGGCGTTCTGATACTTACTGGGCTGGCGCTCTCCCTCCGCTGATCCAGGCTGATCCGGAGCAGTGCATGCCCATACTACACACTTCTCCGAGGATGAAAATGGCGCTTTCCGGTTGGTGGAAGCTCTCCACCAACCGGAGAAGCTTGCCAACCTAAAGTCCGCCCCCAGAAGATTTGCAGCCTCGCTTTGGTGCCAGCCTGCAAATCTACACATTAGCACAGCAACAGACTGGGGCGTGCTGTGCTATTGAAAGACCTCTTTTAAGTGGTCTTTCAATAGTACGGCAAACCACCAGTTCTGGTCTTTCTGTAGTGGGCTGAAGTCCGGACATACATAAAGTAGTCTGGACCCAGTCCACCCCAAGTGCAAACGTCCTCGCCGGAGCACGCTCTGCCCCGTCACTAAATCAAAGTGCAGAAAAGGCCTAAGATGGCTGACAGAATTGAAGCGCTAATGGAGGCTCTTAACAGATTTTTTTCTGGAAATAGAATATGGCAGTTTTGCAAAGCTTGGGGACAGTATAGCAGCTGGATAGTGACAACGTTGTGCGGTAGTACAGCTCCTGAACCAGAAACAACCTGCTGCTGTTGTGCTATAGCGACGTTGTGTGGGAATGGCCTTATTGTTATTGGCCATATAAAATGAATAATTAAATAAGAAGTGAGAGCAGCAGGGGTCTCAAAGTTTCCAGTCAACAGCAATTAGCATCTCTGGACAGCAGGCTAAGGAGGCACATGGGTCATTTGGTCCCAATCTTATTCACTATGATGGGATTTATTGCATTTATTTTCAAAGCAATTGTTTTTAGATTGGCATCTATACCTGTGTGGTGGCACATGCAGAATTTTTTTAAATTGCCTTCCTTGTGGTGATACAGTTCACCTTTTTTGTTTGTTTGCTTTTTGCCAAATTGACCCACCCTAATTCTGAAAGTTTGGTAAAATTAGTTTTCTCAGGCATTGTTTTCTTTATTTCATATAAATTGAATATTGGAAAAACAATTTAGATATCTCTTTATTGTCTGCATTATTTAAAATAATGGTTTGTGCACATCATGCACACTTGGGACTTTGGTTCTTCCTTATTCTGGTGTTGCCCTCTTTGCTTTTGCATATGAATTTTATTCAGCTTTCCTGTTGATGATTCTGAATTCCCCTTGGGCTTCTGTTCGTCCAGTTTAGTCACTTCTGTTCATAGAATTACCTGGTCTGCTTTGAAGTGTCAGGCCTCTTTCACACAACACAACTATAGCACTGTGATTTCACTTTAACAGCTATGGCTGCAGTCTATGGGATCCTGGAGTTTGTAGTTTGGTTGTGGCACTGGAGGAACTCTCTGGCTGAGAATTCTAAATGCCCCTCCTTAAACTGCATATCCCAGGATTCCATAGGATGTTATCAAGGCATTTAAATGGAGTATAGTGCTACAATTGTGAAGTAGAAAAATCCTTCACTGACCCATTTCACCTAGTTAACTCTTACAGTTAGGTGACTGATGGGTAGCAGAGTGCCTGACCGGGGCATTTCATAGTGTATTTGACCATCATTAAATTGGAGGTGATGATGGTACATTGTTAGCTGCTGTAATGTCACAAAAAGCCCTGAAAACCTGATCTGACAGCTGAGAGCACTGGAGAGTTCTGAAGTCCTGAAATCCACACCAATGGACAGCTTTGAGCTGACTTAAATAAGCCTAGTATATTTGCTCCATATGCAAAGAAACTAATCCATGCCAGCTCCAGAACCACCATGGCTTTCCTCCTGTTCCAGGGACATGTTGGAAAGCTGGAGGCATGTTTACATCCTGTGGAACCACAGCCTTAGCCAGCTTTCTTTTTGCCCTTTCTGATTTTGGAGTTCTGCTCCCAGCAGCATACTATGCCTCAGCAATGGCACAGCTGCAGGTTAGAGATCTGGGAGGCTGGTTTTCCCTTTCTGAAACTGGACATGTCTGTCTGTCTGTCTGTCTGTCTCCCTCCCTCTCTTCAGCCTCAGAAAAGACATCTTAAGGACTAGTGCAGTGGTTCTTGGGGCAGGACCCCAAGGGAAGTGCAATAGTTGCTCAAAGGGGGAGGGCAAGAAGTTTTTTGAACATTAATTTATTACAGTCAGCCCTTGCTAACTCATGGTGGGGATTGTTTGGTACAGCTAAGAGATGTTTGCCTTGGTCAGGAAGCAGGAAAAAGGAAATTAATAATGTTTCAAATCTAATAGCAAGGGCTGTTGTAACAATCTGCAATCAATATAAAAATATGCTTATTCCTGATCCGTTACCTTGGGATTTCTTTTTAATGAGATAGATCCTTCAGAGTTAAATAAAAGATAGGAGACAGCTAGTGTGGCAAAGTTGAAAGGACTGATAAGGAAAAATAAGCTAATAAAATAGGAAGATATTGTTAATCAGAGTCAAAGCAGAGTGCTGAAATAGCAGTATATTAAAATAATTCACTTGGGAGAGAGAAGTTTACACGAAATCTGAAACCTGAATAGGGAAACATAATAAAGGGAAATTATCAAAATCTGATCAGATTGTAGTAGGAATTAAGAAAATGCAAAGAAACACGCATGCTGCAAAAAGAAACCGACAAAGTATAGATGAGGAGATATGGGCTTATTCTGGTGATGTAAGCTGAAATCCTCTTGCTAGCCCTCATTGAATCAGCTGCTGAATCAACATCATCAACACTTATGTAGGTCTCATTGATCCAGTGGGTCTCCTTCGCAGGGACTAGCAGTTGGATATGAATTAAGCTGCTGAGTTACTCTGATGAGAAATCATTTAAAGATAACTGTGAAATGGCACTTGATGCCTAAGTAACTTAAAATGTGTAAATACCATGGAGGATACTCTCAATACTGATTTTGTTTTTCAGCAGACCTGCTCACCTGTGTCCTGTCTGCAAATACTGGAGGCTAACAAGAAAATTGTATGAGCTGTTACCAGTTGAGGGCATGTTAGACTAAACAGCTTTAACTGACCTCCAGGATGAGCTTCCCAAACCCCTGTCATACCTGTTCTAGTGCTAACCATGTCAGGTTTTCATGCAAGACACACAGTATTTTCATACCAGAGGTGGATAGGGTATCTTCCATCCCATTGCACCCAGTTTCAGTTAAAATTGAAAAGTTAAGTTGCAAATTTGCAAAGCACCAGCACAGGTCATCACTCAGGATATGAGTATATGAACTATTGCATTTCAGATTCTCTCTGCTTTCCAAGGCTTTGGGTACAGAATTTGCTTCTTCAAGATACCTAGGAATTTTCTGAGCTTAAGCATTCTGTTTCCTAGAGCAGCTGAGTTAATGTTACTATACATCTTATTTTTCCTGGACATGTCCTCTTTTTCAGGTAGGATTACCATATGGCCCCTTTTTCCCAGACATGTCCTCTTTTTCAGAGCTAAAATTTCTGTCTCAATGGATTTTTAAAATGTTTCAGTTTTCTTACAAGGTCTGCACAGGAGGAAGTGGGCATTCTAGGAGTAGAGCTCTGAGAGGAAGAAAAGAGACATGTCATGTTAAAGCAGGGTGAGGGAAGCCCCAAACGCAGCCAGTGTCAGCCCTGTGGGGTTTCCAAGTGACTCACCAGCTTCCAGCTGAAGTGGCTGTTGGAAGAGGCAGGGAAGAAGGAAATAAAAGGCTTCAGCCCAGCCAAGCCTACATGTGGGCCACACTGAGGGCCTTGACTAAACCTGAGAGGTTTGCTTCCTAATTCTCTGTAAGATGTACAGAGAAGTATGCTTGGGCTAGTCAGGAGGAAGAACAAGGAAGAACAGAAAGAAACTGACCATGAGATCATTGTTTTTATTTATACAGATCTAAGTACATTTCACTTTATAATTAGTTAGGTATTGAAAACTAAACTGTAACCAGATCAGTTGTTGGTATTATTAAATATTGCTAAACAGTCAATTAAAATCCTTGTTATTTAAATACAGTGAGGGTTAGGAATATTTCTAGTAACAATTATCAAAGCTTATAGGGTAGGGGCATGTAAAGTGAGAGTCATCACAGCGATCAGTGATTTGAAGTAGTCAGTCAGTATCTGTCCCCACTCTTTTGCTTTGCAAATTATGGTAACCCTAAGCTAATTAGGAAAATTTTTGTTCATAATCTATTTCATTTCCTCCTGAAATCAAAGCTTTACATCCATGGTAATACTTTAAACAGTTCAAATTTTCAATTCCACCCATTTAAAAATGGGTTCAACAGACCAGCTATTCCAGGCAGCTTGTAATTTTCTACATACTGTTGGACTGCAATTTTCCTTAACCTTCACCACTGTCATTACTGGCTGGAGCTGATGGGAGCTGCAGTCCAGTAACTTTGGGAAAGCCATATGTTCCCCACCTTTTATCTAGTTCAGCCCATTGTTTGGGTATATTCAGCTTGGTGAAGAGAAGCTTGAGGGATGACACAATCACATTCTTTAGAGACCTCAAAGACTGCCACGGAGAGGAGGGTGCAGGCTTGTTCTCTGCTGCCTCAGAGAGTAGAACTAGATCTAAGAGTTTAGTTACAGGAGGGTAGATTTCGATTGAACGTGACAAGGAACCTTTTGACAGTGAGAACAGTTTGGTAATGGAACCTGTTTCCTAGAGATGTTAAGGGGTCTCCTTCTATGGATGTTGGACTCAATGGCCCTTGTGGTCTCTTTCAACTCTATAGCTCTATGATTGTATGTCTTTAGAAAGAAGCCAGATAGCTACCTAATGGGGATGCTCTAGCTGGAGATCCTGCATTGAGGAAGGGTTTGGGCCATAGGGTGGCCCATAGGGCCCCTTCCAACTGTATGATTCTATGATTCTTTGATTGCATCTAAAAAGAAACAGCCTACTTAATCTACTCATAATAAAGGAAGTCATATAGTTTAAGAAAATTGTTGTTATTGTCAAAAAGAACAGGGAGCAGAGTGCACTAATGCCAGAGCAATAGTCTTCTGGCAGTTTCAGGGTCTTTCCAAACCCTGTCACTGTGGAGGCCACTGTGATCTATCCCACATCTGGCTGGTAGGCCAAACAAGAGGAGCAGGCAACTCCCACCACCATTTCTGACCCACAAGTTGCTACTGGTTTATTCTGTTTAAAGAGCTGTTATCTTCTATTACAAAAATCCTTGTGAAATGTTATTTTTAGTAGCAACTGTTGCCACTACATATAGAACTAATTCCCATTGACATTTTTCTCACCTTTCTTTTTCTTCTTATTCTTCTTTTGGCTTGTCTGTTATTCCCTTGCCCTCTTGCAGTGGCAGGCCATTTCTCTGACCGTCATTGAGAAGGTGCAGATAGCGGCAGCCATTTTGGGTTCCCTTTTTCTTATTGCGAGTATCTCGTGGCTCATCTGGTCAACGTTCAGTCCTTCTGCTAAATGGCAGCGCCAAGACCTGCTCTTCCAGATCTGCTATGGAATGTACGGCTTCATGGACATTGTCTGTATAGGTGGGTGAGTGTACCTGACCGTCGGCATGGGATGCAGCCACCTCTGTTCTTTTGTGTGAAGAAACTGTGTAGTGATATATTATGTATGCCTTTAGGTGAAATGAACAGGGAATATTACTATACTAAATGACAAGCTGCTACAAGAGGGAGCCAGTGTGGTTTAGTGGTCTCGGGGTTGGACTGTGAGTCTGGGTTTGAATCCCAGCTCAGCCAGAGAAACCCACTGGACAACCTTGGGCAAGCCACACTCTCTTAGGCCCTTTTCACACGGGGCTCTGAAATCTTTCCACCGCGATCCAGGCAGGCTTTTCCCCAATCCCCTCTAAAACGTGCCGAACTTTTGTCGTTTCTCATGGCTCTATCGACAAGAGGCTAGGCGAGCATTATCGCATTCACACAGCGCGGCCATAGCCCCTCCCAATGTTGTCCTTTCCCCGCCCTACCTAGCGTTTGATTGGCGGTGCCTTTTTTTCAAAAAGTAAAAGTTTGGGCGTCATCGATGACGCCAAAAACGCACGTGCGTCCCCTCGCACCCTCCCGGGATCCACCCCCTCCCCCACGCCTGCTGAAGCGCCGCGGAAACTTTTGACAAAAAATTTTCCTGCCCGCTCGCTTTTTGCTGTTTTGAGTATGGCGAACGAGCAGTTGAGGGAAATAGCTGGGCTCCTTGCCCCGTTTATGACAGCAATTGCAGCCTTGAATATTGCTGGGGGCGGTCCTGTGGCTTCTGCTGACCACGCCTTGATCCCTCCCTCTCTTGATCGCCCGCGCGAATCAGGACGCACCGCTGCTTTCTCATGAAAACGTCAAGCGCGGATTGGAGGAAAAGACCACATTTTATCCGGTCTTTGAAAAGTGTGCGGAAATGCAGATTGGTGGCGCCCCCGCTCAGATTGGTGTGAGAATGCAAAAAGTTTAATGCTCTCTAACGTGTAAAAGGCACCCGACCAAGGACGAACTGGGAAGCTTTAAAAACCCCATGTGAAAAAGGCCTTAGCCTCAGAAGAAACACCCCCACCAAATCTTGCCAAGAAAATCCTGTCTTAGGGTTGCCCTAAGTTGGAAATGACTTGAAGCCACACAACAGCAATAAAATTAATACTCTGGGCACAACAACACTGTGTCTGGTAATTTCTTTAGAACCATCCAGATTTGCTCTGTCTTGTAGATTGCATGTTGGCTAATGTACACCAAATGCATTATCTAGCTCTTATCCTTCTAAATGCTAGCTCTTATCCTTCTAAAGCAGGGACACAAACTGTGTAGATCCCCAAATATTGTTAGACTGCAGTTTCCAGTATCCTTCAGTATTGGCTAGGCTGGATAGGACTGCTGAGACTTGGTATCCAGCAACATCTAGAGGGCTGCATGATTCTTACCCTGTTCTAAATAATCATGGGACATGTAAGAATCTTTCCTACAGAAAAACACAATAAAAGCTCTTCAGTTTAGGTCCAGTGTGGAAATATATCCCTAGCAGCTAGTTATAAATATATGTTAGTAGCTAGATACAGGTAATCATTGCTATGCTAAATTCCAGAGGATGACATACAAAGATTATTAGGAATTACAAAGTGGTAGATTTTTCTGTCCTGTGTTTCTGTGCATATACCAAGGAAGCTTCGCATTTGAGTGATATTAACTGAATGGTTTGAAAATATTTGACATCAGAATTCTGATTTACAATACAATACAGTATTTATTAATGCGTAGACCAAAGGCTATTTGCATACAAACTATTAAAAGCAATACAATACAATACAGAATATTAATATAAAATACATATATAAAAACAGTATAGCAAAAATACATCATGCATTAAGTTACATAATAGACATGTGTGAGAGAAATTAAAATTTGGTTTAGTTAAAACATAAACAATAAAACTATAATTAAATAAGCGCATCTCCAGAACAATCAACTGCGATATTGGTAACATATCTACCCCGAATCTTCATAGCTGCCAGAGTGAAAAGAGAGACCTTACGAGTTACCATGGAGTCAGTATCAGCAAGAAGATAAAAAATCTTTTCTAAAACAGTGTTAGATTCCAAATGAGACAGGATAGATCCCAAAAATTTGGCTCTTGGATCAGAATATAGTGGACAAGAAAACAAATAGTGAGGCAGATCCTCTATTTCAGGGCCCCACAAACGCATAAACGGAGAGCCAAAGGGGTATGCGAATATCTGCCGTCAATCACAGCAGTAGGCATACTCTGAAAGCGAAGGGCTGTAAAAGTTTGCCTAAGCTTTGGAAAGGTAAGCTTTGTCAAATAACTATCCCTTTGATGGTCAAGTTTGTAAAATTTGTACCATTTAGAAAAATTAGAATTATTAATAGCCTGTCTGTCTGATTGAGCGGTATGATGGAAAATATAATCCCGGAGCTTCTCTTTGGAATTCAAGACGAGAAAGTTGTCAGGTAGGCTAGGATACCATTGAAGCAACTTATGATATCTTGAATTCTATACTTTACAATTAGATAGCTGTTTGAAACATAACTTGGGAAAAGCTCTAACTGGGAAATCTTTAACTGTTCTCCAATAATTAAATAAAGCCAAATGGATGTGGGCTCTGATGGATGGGAACCCAACCTCTGCCTGAACCAAAGCTGCCAGGTTGCCCGGAGGGAGTCTTAGCAGTTTCTTAAGAAAAGTTTTCTGGAGGGATTCCAGTTTAGATATGTGAGAATCGTCCCATCCCCATACAGCAGCACCTTAGAGAATCTGAGCAATAACTTTGCTTTGGAATATTTTTAGTGCTGGAACAATCAGGTGACCCCCAGCAGTAGTATAGAATCTGAGAATTGCCCCAATAGATCTCAGGGCTACTGCTTTGGTGGCTTCTGTATGGGGCTTCCATGAGAGATTTTCTGTGAAATGAACACCAAGGTTTTTAAATTCTCGGCATTATTCGATCTGATGGCCATTAATAGGCCCTTGAAAAGGAAAATGTCTTTTCCCAAACACCATCACCTTTGTTTTAGAGTAGTTAATATTCAGCTTTTCTTTAGAACAGAAAACACCAAGCTTCGAAAGCAACCTTTTTAAACCTACACAGGTGAGTGATATTAGAACCATGTCATCGGCATATAACAAAATAGAAATCTTTTTTGAACCAACAGACGGTGGAAAAAATTCTGAGCCTGACAAGGCTGGAATTATGTCATTGAGGTATAAATTAAAGAGTAGAGGTGCCAACAGGCTACCTTGTTTGACTCCTTTATTCGTGTGAATAGGAGCTGTTAATGAGCCAGAGATACCTATCTTTATTGCAGCAGTTGTACTAGAATAAAGTTCATTAATTAGGAACAACAGGCGAGAATCTAAATCAATGTTAGCCAATTTATGCCACAACAGGTTTCTATCAACAGAGTCGAAGGTGGCTGCTAAATCGACAAAGGCGACAAATAAATATTTGGTAGGGCCCATAACACTTTGCTAGGTAGAGAGTGAAACAGTGGTCGATAGTGCCTTGACCTTTCCTAAAGCCCGCCTGTTTGGGGTGAATGACTTGATTGGTAGTTTCCCAATCTTCTAATTTATTTAACAGATATTTGCTATATAACTTGGAGTCGATATCCAAGAAGCTGATAGGCCGGTAATTATTGGGATCCTGCTTATCTCCCTTCTTATAGATGGGGACAACTATACTCTGTTTCCAGCCTGTTGGAATTGTGCCTGTATTGTTAATCTGGGTAAACACTTTTGCTAATATAGGGGTCCACCACTCGGGGAAACATTTAAAAATTTCAGGGGGCATCATATTTTCCCCTGGTGCCTTACTCAAGGTGAGAGCTGCAATCAACTTCTTTACCTCTAACACAGACACAGGTGGCCAAAGAGGCAAGTGAGATAAGTGAAGGGTGGTACTCTATGGATGTACCTCCATAAAGCCCACTAAAGTGAGTATGCCATTCTTGCGATGAAATCTGTCCAATGATAACTGGTCTAATCACATGCATACCAATGGAAACGATGTCCCAAAATTGCTTCTCATTCTTGGTCCTCACAGCTAGGGCCAACTGACTCCATTGTGTTCTGTTATAAGTATCTTTTTTTGTTTTGTTTTAGGAGTGCCTTATAGGATGACCTCATGACCGCTAAAGTATTAAGGGTACTAGTATTCTTATTTTTAAGTACCTGTCGGGAAAAATCCATTAATGCTTTCCGGGCACCTCTACATTCTAAGTCAAACCATCTATTGGTTGTTACCCTATTAGGATTAAAGTGTTTGTTGCAAACCAATTTAGGTCTCAAATTTTCAGAGATAGTTTGATAGACATGTAAGATGTCTGACTTAGCAACTAAGATGTCTTCGTGGAGGGCGAATTCTGATTTAATTCTGCATTGCAAGTCTGAGGTTCATTTCAGCTCTGATTTTAATGCTTCAAGAATCAATATGTACCAGCCAAACTTTTTGTCTAGAAGTCTGTTATAATCAAGGTACTGCTTCCTGTTCTGATTCCCACGTAATAAGCCCCAGCACGCCCGCGCGCACGCACGCACGCATGCACACACACACACACCAAACACAATACATGAAGACAGGAAATGGCTCAACTTGTGGGGAGGAATAACGTGAAGCCAGCCATGTGAAAGCCAGTCATATGATAGTAATTCTATCTGGCCTGTAACAGTGCAAACAGTGCCAGGCTAAAACAAACAGGAAGAGCAAAGTGATTTCTGGTTAAGATGGAAGAGATTGTGCTCTACAGCCTAAACATATTTTTGAAATGGTATAAAATAAATAAATCTTGGGAGAATGGTATAAAATAAATGAATTTGGGGATGTATAAATAAATCTTGGGAGAGGAAGAGCTGATGAGAACTTCCAATCAGGTATTTCTCCTGTTCTCATTTTAAAGAGTGTTCTGAAAACTGCTTGTACACAGTCGGATGGAAAATGAATAAGCCAAGGAAGTTATAAATCATGGTGAGCCTCTTGCCAGTGGTGATTTTGAATCACCTCCGAGCACACAGGCAAGGATGCTTTTGTTAATTGGCAAAAAGTTAATCATTTTTCTTTTCATCTTTTAAAACTTTTCCTTTTCAGTGTGCCATACATGTCTGTCTGTGGTATGGGATGGAGGAGCGAGTAAAATTGCTTGTAAAGCAAACACAAAATGTGTATCTTCAGGACAGAAAAAAGAGATGAGGTGGTGGTTTTAGAGTCAGACTATGATCTTAGAGACCAGGGTTCGATTCCCCATTCTGCCATGGAAATCCATTGGGTGTGTCACATTCTCTCAGCCCCTGAAAACTTCATGACAGGTTCACCTTAGGGTTGCTATAAGCTGGAAATGCCTTGAAGGCACTGAACAAGAACAAGTATGAGATTTGATGTAGCTCATATTCTCTGTTACCCTGTCCTTAATCTCAATTACCATTTCTATGCTTTCCATTTCCCCCCAGTCTGCAATTTTTCCTAGTGCCCTAAATTATATGCTCCTACTGAGTAAGCATTCCCCTGTCAACCTGTGGTGGTGGATTTTCACCAGAAGAGAGGCTTAACTTTATTCATTGTAATATGGTATGTAATGTAATCAGTCTGTGGACACCCTGCTCTTTGGATCCTGGAACTTACAAAGAGAACAAGACTTGAGGGCTGGGGAGGGAACACCCTCTTTTCCATACTTTTTACCTGGATATAGAAAGGGCTGGGGGGAAAAAGAGGTAATTATAATTCTTTTAGATGCTAACGGAAATGGTGAGCAGGTGGGTGGCTGGTAGCTTCCAGTAACTAACATGATTAATGTGGCTTTGATAAAGCAGGAAAGGTTGGGAGCAGCTGTTTAGCTCATCTGTCAGTGGGAGATAAGTATTCTCCCATCTATGAGATGGATACAGAACCAAGCAAAATAAGCTTCTCCATAGTGATATACACGGCAGGGAGGAAGCAGAAAACACCATGTTTTGATTACATTAGAAGATGAGAGTGTGATGTTTCAATTTCCCTTTCATATATTTTTTCCCTCCTCCCTCTCAATCCGTTTCCCTTTTATGCTGTGTCTGCGTACAGCAGGGGCTGTCACACTGTCTGTGAAAGGCTATGTGTGTGAGGCAGTAGGGTGCTCATCCTCTATCCGAATGGCTGTCAATGAACAGTCCTCTGTTTGCAAGTGTCTTGTATTTGACAGGCTGCCCAGTTGAAGTTTGCTACAAAGATAATGAGGGGAGGGAAGGGGGCACAAGGTAAAAAGGTTGAGCAGGGCAGGTTGTCCATACCTGTTAGCACTTGGAATGAATGGACATAGAGCAGCTCTCTTAGGAAGTCTTGAGAATGCCAGTGTTCTCCCACTGGAAATAGTCTGGGGTTTCCGTGAAGGGGATCCCCAGGGAGTCCCCAAAGGAAGAGGCAGTAAAACCACAACCACACATGCCCACTATGCTCCCAATATCACAACTAAGTAGAACAAGACATTCGCACCCAAAGAGGTTACTACACCATAGTAAGACAGAGATTCATTAATGGATTATTGCAAGCAGGAAAGCAATTGAGTTCCAAGTGACCTAACAGCAATACAGCACAGTACAGCACTAAGAAAGCCATGGCATCATGTGATAAGTGCTAGGCAAAGACAAAAATAACATAGTACAGTTGTGATATAACAGTGTCATGTGATTAGCTTGTAAGCAGACACACCACTCTCTTGGTCACAGTCTTCACCACCACACAATGAATATCCGTTTAAACCAGATGTGCATCTGTGGATGCAGGTTTGAAGATGCAAACTATCATGCATATCTGTGTCTTCTTTTAGCAACATGTGAGTTGGCCATCCTTACAAGAAAGGCAAGTAGGGAGACAGAGGGAATGTATTGCTGTTGCCAAGGTAACCAAGTCAACACTCCCCTTCTCTGGCGATGCACATCCAGGTGGGGCTCCCTTAGTGGAAGACACACAAGGTAAAGGAACGTGGCAGGGGTTAGCAGCCTGAGTGGCAAATTCCCTCTTCTCCCATCCTGATGAGAGAGAAATGGCTGTGAACATACTTGGAAGGAAGTGCACAAAAGAATTTCATATAAAGCCCCATCCTCACCCACTCACTTTTTTAAAAAAAATTCTGAAATGGAGCTTTACAGATAAAACAGAACCTCATAAAAATGTGGCATGCTGCCAGCTTGCATAAAAGAAAGCTGAAAGGTGGGACAGATTGTCTTGCTGTAGAGCAGAGCTTTCCAAACAGTGTATCACGGCACATTAGTGTGTCAGCTGCAGTGTGTAGGTGTGTCGCTGCTGCTGCCCTGGACCAAGAAAGACCCCAGTGAGGGTGGTGGAGGTGGGCCAGGCTTGGGTAGAGGGGCTGCCCCTCCACTGCCACCCCGGGCCAAGAAAGACCCAAGCAAGGGCGGTGGCGGGCCCACTCCACCCTAGATACGCCTCTGGGTACTGTGCATGCGTAATCAGGTTGAAGCAGTGGAAGTGAATGTGAGAAGACATGGCTGCTTGACAAAAAGCTGCCTGTCAGTAGGTGTGTGCCAGGGGGGATTACTCTCTCACTTTATCACTGCAGGAGTGGAGTGCTGGTGCTGTTATTTTCATGTTAAGTTACTTAAATTGCTGTTAAATTACCCCTAACATGGATAAGTTTCTAATTAAGAATTTCATTTCTTGTAATTTTGTTATTACAATTTATGTATGTGTCCGTATCTCTTATAAGGGGTTACTTTAACTTCTGGTTTGCTAGTAAAACTGAATCACTGTGTCACGAAATGATGCATGTCTAAAAAGTGCGTCACCAGCATGAAAAGTTTGGAAAGCTGTGCTGTAGAGGTATGGCCTAGCCTTCCTTGAAGACCGTAAGCTACACTGATGCTGTCTCCCTACCACCACCCCATCCCTTCCTCCCTTCTCTGGTATAGCTCACCAGCAGAGAGTATAGAACAACCTCAGGTTGCTGAGGGAGTCCCCATGTACCATATTCTGCCAAGCAAGAGGCTCACATGTCCTACAAAAGAACGTAGAAGAAGGAGGGACTATAGCCAGTCAGCCCTAGGAATAAGAAAGACACATTAGAAGTTTTTACCTATTAACAGAAACTGAGCCTGAAAAAAGTAAGCTGGAGGGGTGGATCTTGGCTTCCAACACTGTCACAGTCACACACCATGCAACAGTTGCACAGTTAGATTCCAGGCAGTGATCATAATAAGCAATGTGGTTGTGGAGGGAGGTGGGGTTGTATTTGCCCTGCCCTGCCTTCTCCACATGAGCCATTTCCGCACTAGACTTTTATAGCGCTATGATTCCACTTGAAACATCCTATGGAATCCTGGGGTTTCCAGTTTCGGGAGGGGCCGGCCAGCCCCTCCCGAAACTACAAACCCCAGGATCCCATAGGATGTTTCAAGTGGAATCATAGCGCTATAAAAGTCTAGTGCGGAAATGGCCATAGATGGGAACGTTGTAAAGTTGAGCCCCCTAGTGCTTCTTCATAGGAAGGAAAACTCCAGCATAATAATACAAGTTACAAGCAATTTGGCTACTTGTAACCAGAAAACCCCATGATACAATTCTCTTAGGGTCACTATACAGAAATGACTTGAAGGCATGCATACAACAACAACAACAACAACAACAACAACAATCATTACAGCTAACAATATTTCTTGTATCTTATTAGTTTTGAAGAAGTTACTTTTCTCTCTGTTCCTCTCTCTCTCTCTCTCTGCAGCAAAGGCATAACAAAGTTATATTTCAAAAGTGACACACCAAGTGGAGAGGAAGTTATTGCACTGGTGTAAGAAGTTATACTTCCTATTTACTTTTAAATTTTTATTTTTAAAGGGTGTCTTAAACAACTGAAGAAGGATTTTTCTAAGCTTCATGCCACTCCCCCTTTTTTTAAAAAGTAAAGTCTTAAATGTTATAGATACAAAGACAAAGTGTTATATACAAAGATCATGATACAACTAGTGATAATATCAATAATCACTGTATAAAAAGCATTTCAACAAATATGTAAAAAGGAAAGGTAAACAAAAACAGCAAGAAAAGAAGAAAGGATTAAAAAGTTTTACATATCTGAGTTTTGTTTACTGTACTGAAGAATTTATAAGAATGCAGACAATAATATAATCACCAGTTTATTCATATCATCAAGTCAAGTCTTACATCTCTTATCGTTTCCAAGACTCATCCACCAATGAGGAAATTAAAAGTAATTACGAAGTAATAAACACCATAACATGTGATGGCATGAGCTGATTGTTTAACACCCTATAGCAATGAACTATTTTGAAAATGCTACAACAGTTAATGGGAGGCTTCCTAGACTCTTCCAAAAAGCACATTTTCAAAGCCCATATCTGCAATATTTGTACTACCCTCCCCTCCCACGTAGTGCCTCATATCAGAAGAGACTATTTCTCCATTGAGCCCTTGGGTGAGCAAATAAAGGCACATGGGCATTGTGTCGCCTCTAGGACTTTTTTTGACTAGTGAGACCCCCCGAAAGCTCCCCCAATCTCAATTTTGGAAATTGTCCTAAATTGGCCAAAACTACTCCTGGGAGATGTAATGTTCACAGCAGATCCATTTCTTGGTCGAGGCTAGGTTTGTACTAAACAACGTAAGATATATCCACTTACGGTTTTCTGTTGTGTGTCCAGGACTGTTGGCCCATGACCTTGGATGGGGAAGAAACAGCAACGTACTTGGGGAGTTAACCTTCTTACTTGTGAGAGTTTTAGGCCTCTAAAAACAAGAGTTCTAGGCCTCTGAAAACAAGACAAGAATAGGTGTCAAAATGAAAAGTACAGATTATTTTTCATTTTGTTTTTGGCTACCCATTGGCTGATTTTCTGGGGTGTGCAGCCTTCCAGGATGAGGGCATAGAAACAAACCCCAATCCACAGTTGTCCATATCTCATGTAATCCAGTACTATCTATCTTGGCCAGCGTTTCAGCCACAGGTCCTGCCTGGTCCATTTAACTCTAGATGGGTGTGGGTAACTGCATGGGAGTAAGGGACAATTCCCCACCACCGCCGCCATCACAAGCCCAAATACTTTTGTTTTCCTCTGCAGTTCCTCTCAAAATGATAACAAGAAGCCATTTTGAGAAGGGCTTCAAAACAAAACAGAGGTATTGGGGGTAGCATGAGGTTTTGGAATGGATATGGAGGCATTCGTACATGTTTTCACACGTTTGGGGGGCGGGCTGCCTCTATTGTTTCGGAGTAAAAATTGTCCAAAAACTGTGCCATTTGTTTTAAATGTGGGGGGTTGGGACACCTTGGGGAACTGGTGGGGGTATTTGGAGCCACAAAAGTAGGGTCTAGGAGCAGCATGCAGCCCACAGGTCACACCATGCTCTATTCTGTAGGGTTTGCATTAGTTTGATCTAACGGAAGGCCAATACATTGCCTTATTCTGAGTCTGACTATTGAGCAGTCTTGGTTAGTGGCAGGGAGCAGATCTCCAGGCTGTCAGACAGAAATCTCTTCCAACTAGTCCTGGGGACTGAACACAGTAGGTTGACTTTGGGACTTCCTGCGTACAAAGTATGTGTTCTGCCACTGAATTAGGCAGCATGAAAGTGTGAGGTAGTTCTTCCAAGAAGGATGTTTGGACTCCTCTGTTCTTTGAAAGAAAAACGATTTGTGTATGTATCCTATGGAACTATATAGCTGGTAGAACTCTCTTCTGCTGAGTTGAGCTGAGTGGCGACAGTTTGGAAGTTCACTACTCATCTCCACAAACACCTGGCCCCCTAATTAAATGACCGCTCAGATGTGGTTGCCTCTCTCTGGATCTTTAGAAGTGGCAATTAAGGAAGCTTGATGCTTGCAGATTCAAGTGGCATTCAGGGTCAGTAGGTCTGGAAACAATCTCCTGTTCAACACTGAGAAGTGTCAGCAACTAATGAGGGAGTAAGGCATTAATGAGAAAATGAGGCGAGAGGACTGGAAAGGCGGCCCAAAAGGGGCGCTGTGCATCACAGGGTTGATTAACAGATTGGTCTATGTGGTGTTGCCACAGGATTCACTGTTGCACCAGGAGATATGGTCTATAGAACAGCTTGTTTCTTTTTCACTCACTGGTTGTGCCAGTTTGCCCCATATATACTGGATGACTAAAATGGCAAAAACAATTGTGCAAATGATGGCCGAGAAGATGGAGGCATATGTGCTGGTTTTCATCTGTGAGATGTTGGAAGGTGTGGGTCTGTATAAGAGCCAGCATGGTGTAGTTGTTTGAGTGTTAGACTATGGCTATTTCTGCACCACACTGTTCTAGTGCTATTATTCCATTTTCAACATCCTATGGAATCCTTGGAGTTGCACTTTCGGGAGGGGCCTTTAAAATTCTCAGCCAGAGAGCTCTTTGGCCTCAATAAATAACAAATCCCAGGTTCCACAGGATGTTGAAAGTGGAATAATAGCACTATAACAGTGTAGGGCAGAAATGGCCTATGAGTCTGGAGACCAGGATTCAAATCCTCAGTCAGCCATGGAGACCCAGTGGGGGCCTTGGGCAAGTCATACTCTCTCAGCTCCAGAGAAAGGCAAAAGCAAATCCCCTTTGAACAAATCTTGCCAAGAAAATCCTGTGATAGGATTGCCTTAGGGTCAACATACGTTGGAAACAAATTGAAAGCACACAGCAATGGGTCTGTATTACCAAAGCCCACATTGGGCACAGTGTGAGTCTCAATAGGACGTGCTGTCTGTTGGGAAAAAATATTTTTCTAAAATACTATTTAGAACATGCTGGTGTGGGTGTGTGGGTGTGTGCGCGCGTGTGTGAGTGCACATATGTGTATGTGTATACATACATACATATACCAAAGGAGGGGAGGAGGAGTATATAAATCTTTTAAATGAGGGGTGGGCAAAGTATGGTCTTGGGACTTCATACAGCATCCACACCAGCTTTTTTTCAAGACCATTTATCCTTCCCTACATCCTGGAAACTCCACCCCCCCCCAAAAAAAGCTTCCTGCAATGGTAGTTTACCTTTTAAATAGGTTATGGGGTGTAGCTGCAGGGGATGGGGCAAAATAAAGTCATTCCCCCTCCAAATGAGAACTCCCCTCCCCAAATTTTTGTCCCCAAATTTCTAGCATTGTATACCAGGTGCTGCAGGCTAAATTTCAGTGGAAGGAACTGGCAAAACACCAAGGATTCCTTGCCTAGCAAAATCCTATGAAATTCATGAGGTCTAGTTAGCAGGTTACTAGAAAGCACACACGCAAAGAGCAAGACATGGCAAAAAAAAAAAAAACCTTCACACCTAGAACTCTGCTATTTGCTATATTCTCATTCCTCAAGAACTTTGCCTACCCCTTTTATTTGCATGGCTAAGCTGCTATTTCCAAATGCTTTAATGAATTTTTTTGCAAAGTTATTGGAAGCAAAAGGAAAATTTCAGGAGGAAGGCGTTCTTTTTGGGAGGCAACAACCTAATTCCTTACTCCAAAGCTACACTACTGAAGAGGCATGGCAGTGTTTAACATCCCTGTTTTTCAAAACTGGCAATAAACTTGCACCCACTTCCAGTCTTGTGTTCACTGGGTTTCTGGCAATCCATACAACCCCCAGGGGGAACAAAATTAGCCATGGGACTCAACACAATTGCCCATCTCTGCTTTAATGATAAATAAACAGATAAATAAAGAGGTGGATTTCTTCTCTGTGGCATTATCTGCTCAGTTTTCAACTTTTGAGGAGGGTGATGTAGAAAAAATTGCCTTCACTGTATGCTAAAATGTCTACCTTACCATGCAGAGTAGAGCAGTGTGACTACTGTTTTGCTGGGTTGCCAGTTGTATCATTGTAAGAATATGCTGCATGTGGCCACAAGAGCTGGTTTGCCACCTTTTAGATTTCTACAGTTTTCCATACATTATATGTATGCATACTCTCCAGTATCACAGATGAAAACCAGGATGCATGTGGACAAACAACATCAGAATGTGGTCAAGATGGCAAAAATTATCAGTAAGGAAGAACACACAACCTAAGAGAGGCTGCAATGGTCTGTCTTTGGCAGAGTCTACTAGAAAGGGCAAGACTCCAAAAACTCTCTCTTCTTCCCCTGCTGAACTAACGAAGTAAAAACTACTTTTAAATGTTTAACTCAGTTTGCAGCAATTGAGGTAAGATGAGGATAAAGGGGTGAAGTGGGAGGAGAAGAAAGAAACTGGGACATTTTCAAAGCAGTTGAAAAAGTAGATTGACACAAGATTAATTGATACAGTCCCTGCCAAATCAAGACAGATTTAAGATATGTCTGTGTATACACACACATACACAGAAAGAGAGAGAGAGAGAGAGAGATTTAACAGACACATCTTCATTATCTGAACTATATAATATTTAGTTGTTTCTAGAAGATGGACAAGTTGCTTTTTTAAAAAATCCCCCAGCCAGTATGGCCCCAATTTCTCTGTAATGTGGGCATTGTCATCCAAAAAAAGTAAACTTCCTAAGCTCTGGCTGCTTCAAAAATCAAAGTTCACATCAAAAATCAAATTTCAAATCAATTTCACATCGAAATAGCTGGTATATGCAAGGTCATTCGTCTTCCTGTCCATGATTGGTGTGGTTTTTGTTTTTAAAAAAGAAAGCCATAATTGTGCAATTAGGCAAATGCACAATTGTACAGTTAAATAATGAACAGACATCATGCCTCTTGCACTGTTGTTTTCTATCCTTTTCCACACAAACCAATACCTGCCCAGTCCTACTTTTGTGTATTAATTTTTAAACTTTTGTGTATTCATTCTTCCTGAATACTCTGGTTTTTCCGGGCATTAGTTCATACTGGTATCACATTGGAACTGTGATACCACCCTGCATTAAAAATTTTTTTAAAATAATGTTTAAAAAAGTGCCAGAGAACTGAGAATGGAAGTACAGTGGTTTTCTTGGGCATGCTTGGGAATGCTGGTATCCTCCCTCTTCAACCACTAGAAGTATTCTGAGATTTCTGTGCTGGAGATCCCTGCAGATTCCCCAAGGGAGAAGCAATGAAACTACATCCACACCATGCTCCCGTTATTGCAACAAATTGGAGTGAAGCGTTTGTCCCCAAAGTGATTACTAAACCATAACAGGACAAGGGTCATTAATGGATTATTTTAAGCAGGAAAAGAATTGATTTCCAAATGACCCACCAGCAATACAGCAACAATGGGACTAACACAGTGAAATTGTAGCATTACAGTATTGTGAGATAAGCTCCTGGCTAAAAAAGCAGGTTGTGTTTTTATTTTACAGTAAAACTGGTTACATTGAAGACAGCTGAACGTAACAGTACATATATTTCAATGACCACAGGGGAACACAAAGTAAAGCCCTCGTAAGCCCATTGATTTAAATAGGCTTTCAGGACAACTATCTCTGCTTTCGGGTTGTGGCCTTCAGATTTTCATTACAATCTGTTTTGTTCTCCTCGTCAGAACATAAAATGTTTTCTGAAAATTCTTGTTTTTAACAGGAAGGCTATCAAACATTATCTGATTACAACTGTCATCTGGTTGATGCTTTCCACTTGACATTTTGTACTCTGCTACAGGCGCTTGAATTCAACAAACAAATACCTTGTGCCAGTTCTTTCAGCCTTAAATCATTGCTTTTTTTTGTAGCAAAATGAAAGAAATCGGGTCTCTGCACTATCTCAATGGCTGCTTCTCTGTAGTTTACATAAACACACACACACACATTTATAAATGGGATGGGGTCATACATCAGTAACAGTGTACTCATCTACATCTGAGCATGTTCCAGGCTTAATTGTTTACATCTCATGATCAAAAGAACGCAGGTAAAAAGGGCTTACCTAAGATCACTGCTTGAAATGTTGCAGATAGAGTACAGTCCTCCTTACACATTTGTGGGCTGGCCTTCATGAATTTGATTATTTGTCAGGCATGCATGTGCCTTCCCCTCAATTCTCCTCCGATTCCCTTGCTGTTTGCTCAGGCACAGAGAAGGAAGGCAGAGAAGGAATGCCTTTTGCAAAAGGCAAAAGAAATGCAGGAAGGCATGCATGTGCCTTCCTTCTCAACCTCCAATGCTCCCCCCTCCCATTCCTTTGCCTTTGGCTGTGGTACAGAGAATGCATGTTGAGGCAAAAGGCAAGGAAATGGGGGAGAACGTACATGCATGCCTTCCTTCTCTGTGCACAGTGCTCCACCCTTTCCTTTTGCCCAGTGCAGAGAAGGCAGGCTCACATGCCAGGGCAAAAGGCAAGGGAAAGGGAGGGGAAGCACAGGGAGGAGTTATTTGCAGATTTTCCACTTTCATATGGGTTCTGTGCCCTGAACCCTCACAAAAATGGAGGGGCCATAGTACAAAGAGGGAATAATGCAGCCCTCCTGACCTTCATAGACTGCAGCTGTTATTATCCCTAGCCAGCATAGCCAATGGTGTGGACTACTGGGATTTACAGTCTCACTCCTGAAGTGGACAGAACTGGTCTGAATGGACCACTGGCTTGACAGAATATGAAAGAGGTTAATATGTACTTGAAAAGCTTCACTTTTTCTTTAACTCAGAGATGGTTAAATTGTGGCCCTCCATAGAATCATAGAGCTGGAAGAGACCTCAAGGGTCATCAAGTTCAACCACCTCCTACTGCAGGAATACACAATCAAAGCACTCCTGAAAGATCTCCATCCAACTTCTGTTTTAAAACCCCCAAAGGAGGAGATTCCATCACATTCTGAGGCAGTGTATTCCACTATGGAACTGCTCTTACTCTCAGGAAGTTCTTCCTAATGTTTAGGTGGAATCTCTTTTCTTGTAGTTTGAAGCCATTGTTCCATGTCCTACTCTCTGGAGCAGCAGAAAACAGGCTTGCTCCATCCTCCAAATGACATCCCTTCAAATATTTAAACAAAGCTAATATGTCACCTCTTACACCTTCTCTCCTCCAGGGTAAACATACCCAGCTCCCTAAGTAGCTCCTCATAGGACATGGTTTCCAGGTCTTCTACCATTTTGGTTGCCCTCCTCTGGACACATTTCAGCTTGTCAATACCCTTCCTGAACTGAACTGAACACAGTATTCCAGGTGAGGTCTGACCAAAGCAGAATAGAGTAGTACTATGACTTCCTTTGATATAAACACTATACCCCTATTGGTGCAGCCAGAATTGCATTGGATTTTTTAGCTGCTGTATCACACTGCTGATTCATGTTTAGCTTGTGGTCTACTAAGACTCCTAGGTCCCTTTCACATGTACTGTGGTAAAGCCAAGTGTCACACGTCTTATATCTGTGCATTTCATTCTTTTCTACCCAAGTGTAGTACTTTACACTTCTCCCTGTTGAAATTAATTTTGTTAGTTTTCGCCTAGCTGCCTAATCTGTTAAGGTTGTGTTGAATTCTGATCCTGACCTCTGAGGTATTACTTACCCCACCTGATTTGGTATCATTGCCAATTTGATAAGAATATCCTCTATTCCCTCATCCAAATCACTGCTAAAGATGTTGAATAGCACTGGACTCAGGACAGAACCCTGTGGCACCCCACTAGTCACTCCTCTCCAGGATGAAGAGGAACCATTAGGTTTGGTCAGTATCAACCAATTACAAATCCATCTAACAGCAGCATTGTCTAGCCCAGATTTTACTAGCTTGTTTGCAAGAATATCATGGGAGACCTTGTCAAAAGCTTCACTGAAGTCAAGATATGCTATATCCACAGCATTCCCTTCATCTACCAAGCTTGTAACTCTGTCAAAAAATGAGATAAGATTAGTCTGGCATGAATTGTTTTTGAGAAAACCATGATGACTTTTAGTGATCACAGCATTGCCTTTTAAGTGCTTACATGCTGTCTGTTTAATGATCTGGTCTAGAATCTTTCTAGGTATTGATGTCAGGCTGACTGGGCGGTAATTGTTCGGTTCCTCTTTCTTTTTTTTTAAACTTTTTGAAGATGCAAGATAATGGCCTTTTCCGCATTTTATTTTTAAAACGGGGCAGCGCATCCTCCAGCGAGGACGTTTGCACTTGGGGACGAACTGGGTCCGGACTACTTTATGTATGTCCGGACTTCAGCCTGCTCCGGAATGACCAGAACTGGTGGTTCACCGTGCCATTGAAAGACCGATTAAAAGAGGTCTTTCAATAGCCCAGCGCGCCCCAGTCCGTTGCTGTGCTAATGTGTAGATCTGCAGCCTCGCGCCAGCGCGAGGCTGCAGATCTTCCGGGGGTGGGCTTCTGGCTGGTGAGCTTCTCCGGTTGGTGGAGAGCCTTCACCAACTGGAAGCCTCCATTTTCGTCCCCGGAGAGTGTGTAACACGGGCACGCGCTGCACCGGATCAGCGTGGATTGTCGGGGGGGGAGCATGCCAGTCCGGTGAGTAACGGACTGCCTCGTTTTCCCCCCAAAGTGCAAAAAAGCCCAATATTTGCTTTCCTCCAGTATGCTTCTCCTCTTCTCCAGGAATTCTCAAAGGTTATTGCCAGTGATTCTGACAGTTCTTTTAATACACTTGGATGCAGTTCATATGGCCCTGAATACTTGAATTCATTTAGAGTAGCCAGGTATTCCTGTACTACCTCTTTACCTATACTGTGCTGCATTTCCCCTAGTGCATCGTCTTCTCCATTTTCCCCAGATAGGGTACTATTTTCCTTTTTGGAGAAGACCAAGGCAGAGAAGGTGTTGAGTAGTTCTGCCATTTGTCTGTTAGCATTTTACCATATTCTCCACACAGAAACCCTACCATTTCCTTGTTCTTCCTTTTGCTACAGACATAATCAAAAAGGCCTATCTCATTTTTAACCCCTCTAGTAAGGCTGAGCTTATTCTGCACTGTAGCTTTTCTGACTTTCTCCCTACACCTGCTGGCTATTTGTTTGACTTTCTCTTGATTTCCTCTGTTTCGATTTCTTGTACATGGCCCTTTTAAATCTTAGCTTCATTGAAAGTTCTTTAAACACGCATCCCATGTCCTTTAGACATTTACCATTTTTCCTCCTCATGGTACATCTTTGCAATTGTGCCTTCAGTATCTCACTTTTAAGAAACTCCCATCCATCATGAACTCCTTTCTCCTTTTGTATTCCTGACCATGGAATTACGCCTGGTATTTCTGTAAGTTTACTCAAATCAGCTTTCTTAAAGTCTAGCATGTGTGTCTAACTATGCTTGGCTTTTCCTTTCTGCTATATAATAAACTTCAAGAGAACATGGTCACTTCCACCTAAAGATCCTGTCACCTCCACCCCATTAACTAGGTCATCACTGTTGGTTAGGATCAGATCTAAAATGGCTGTTCCCCTTGTTCCTTCTTCCATCTTCTGGACTATGAAATTGCCTGCAAGGGAAGTGAGAAATTTATGGGACCTGATACTCTTAGCAAAGTTTGACTTCTAAAAAATATCAGTATAGTTGAAATCTCCTATTACTACTAACTATATTGCTCCTTTCTGAATGCTTGGTAATCTGTTCCATGAAGGCATCATCCAAGTCCTCAGTCTTGCTTGGGAACTGTAGCAAACCCTCACAACAACATCCCTATTGTTTCTCACCCCCTTAATTTTTACCTAGATGCTCTCAGCCTGGCTTCTAGGACTTAAGACATGGATGTCTTCTCTACTTACAGGTGTAAATGTCCCTGTCGTATAGTGCTACTCCTCCTCCTTTCTTGTTTGATCTATTTCTCTGAAATAGATTATATCCCTCTACTGCTACATTTCAGTCATGAGATTCATTCCACCAGATTTCATATGTTGTTGGACTATACCTCCAGTCTGCCCTAACAAAGGTGCTAAGTGAATTAAAAGTAATTCACTATGTACCTTTTTAGAACACCTCTCCCCACATACATACATTATTTATTTTTGCTGTTAACTGCCATCCAGCTGGCTTCAACCTTTGGTGACCTTATGAAAGAGAGGCCTTCAGGATATCCTGTTATTAACATCACTGCTTAGTTCTTGAAAATGTAGAGTTAATGGATTCCATGACTGAATGAACCCACCTGTGTTGTGGTTTTCCTCTTTTCCTACTGCCTTCCTTTTTCTTCCTACTTTGTAAAAGCATTATGATCTTTTCTAGTAAGTTATGTGGTCCCATGATATGTCCAAAGCACAAGAGCCCCCGTTTAGTCATTTTGACTTCTACTGAGAGTTTAGGCTTGATTAGCTCTCTGACTCATTTATTTATCTTTCCAACAGCCCATAGTATTGATAGAATTTGCTTGCAGCATTATAGTTCAAACGAGTTGATTCTCTTCCTGTAACCTTGCTTCACTGTCCACATTTTACAGCCTGGGAATAAAATGGCATGGATGATCCTAGCTTTGGAATTTAATGATACATCTTCACATTTGTGTAATTGTGTGGACTGTTGCATTGCTTATTACTTTTGCATTACTTTTGAGGTGAGAACCTTAGGATCTGATGAGAGAATGGCATAAACTTTGAAATGTTTCCTGTAAAATGATTTTTAAAGGTAACTTTAAAAGTAACTAGAAAAGATTGACCTTAACCAAACATCCCCTCATGTTCACCACATATCCACATTTGGGTAATGGTTACAGCAGCACTGACACCCTTGAAGGACCCTAGTGGATCTCAGCCCTGATGTCATCATTTTGCGTCTAGGTATGGGAAGGTAGCCAGACAGTTCTCCGATCCTGCCTGATTGCTGAAAAGCATGGAATGACCATGCGGGGCAGCCTCAAGGGTTTTACAGTAAGTTGGAGGGGGGTGGCTTTGGGCACTGGAGAGATAGGAAGGAAATACAACACTATAGCACCTGAAAAGGGATAGCTACATGCCTGAGGAACACAGAATTCTGGCCAATATTTGTAATATTGATTTTTTAAAAAACTTCATTCTTACTGGTGTGGCTTTGAAAATGGAAAGGAGCAGTGGTGGCGCAATGGTTCTTTGTTCTTACTGGTGTGGCTTTGAAAATGGAATGGAGCTGTGGTGGCACAGTGGTTAAATGCCAGTACTGCAAGCCACAAGGGTGTGAGTTCGATCCTGCCCGGCTCCAAGGTTGACTCAGCCTTCCATCCTTTTGCAGGTCCGTAAAATGAGTACCCAGCTTGTTGGGGGCATGTATAGAAATGTTTCGAAATACATGCTATTTGTAAGTTGTTCGCCGCCTCGATCCATATGGAGAGGCGGGATACAAATAAAAAAAAAATGTAACTTTGTTTAACCCACACTGCAATAAAATGTAATGAGTTATAGTTAACTTCATACTTGTAACATGTTACATCCAAACGTTGGCCCTAGCCAATGGTGTGGGATGATGGGAGTTGCAGCTGTAGCATAACATCTGGAGGCCCACAAAAGCAGCCCATACCTGCTTTTATTAATCAGAGATGTGGGGTAAGAGGTGTTCTTACCAAGACTGCTACAAATAAGAAACCAAGGTTTTCCATTCCTTCCCCATTCGCTCCCTAAACTCTTCTCCTCCATACAGTTAGAAACATTAGATTTTTGGTGATGCCAGTAGGAAATTCCTTCCCCTACTTTTCACATTCCTAACTGAGCCATCCTGTCTGGTTTTCCTCCTGGTTTATCGTACTTGAGAATCAAACTTGAAATGAGAATTGATCCTGAATTTTGGAACAAGTACCTTGTTCTATTCCTGAGTGAGTTTTTCTGTAGTTGCTTAAGGAATCCTCCTCTCTGCTTAACTCAAAACGACTCAAATTTATCTTGATGCAATCTTGGAGCTTCTTGCAAATGGCCGTTAAGCTGATAGATCCCCTTCCTCACTCTCAAACTCTCACAGTTGCCAATGCATTGGCATAATTATTTCCCTCTGCCCACCCACTCCTCTGCTTGGTTCCTTTTTAATTTTACAGCTTCCTGAGCTCAGTGCTAAGAAATCAATAAGTAATTTGGATCCTGGCAACTGCGAAGGGAAACGAAGTTATTTTTTGCAGTTTTAGTAAATATTTTGAAACCCAATTTATCAAGGGAAACAGGTGCTCAGTTGATGTGCTAGCCCATCCATCAACATCAAATTATTAATTGCATGGGATCATACACACTTATAATTTGAAAGGCAAAACAAATATGATTTTTATAGGGGATAAAAAACTTAAATCAGCCTGCTCATTAATGTTTGTGATAAGAATGGAATTAAACTTTCCATATCTGAATCATGATCCCAAGAGGCAAGCTTTTGGATCATATACTTGAAATTTAAATAACTGAAGTCAAAATTCCAATCCAAACATTTAACAAAAAGTGAGAATCTTTGCATTAATTTTGCAGTAAGTATTTCACCCTCAGCATCAATATATGGCTCCTGAAATAGATTTTTGAACTTCACAAACTATGTGATCTATCAAAGTGCAGGCATTCTTTAATCTCCTAGGTGAAAGCATATGGCTAATACACGTCCTACTGGTCATCGCCTATATTCCTTCTCCTGAAGACACAAAACACAGTATATTTAGCAGCTTATATGGAGGAAACTGGAAGGTAGGTATTTTAGGTATGGAAAACATTTGATGCTAAAGGTTTAGGCCTAGTTCTCAGTGAGTGACATATGTGTGAATGGAAAGTATCACTTCATACTTTAAATATTAGGCTAATATGATTGAGCCAATATGAGGAGGAATATTAGGGCCAGTATAAAGAAGAGGCATCATTGGGCAATTGCCAAGGTCCATAACCAAACTGGAAGTCCAGCAGACCCCTGTCTGCTGCTGCAGCTGTGGTTGTTCCTCCTCTTCCTCACCTGTTTACCCTGACTCATGAGTAAAGGAAGAGAGGGAGCACCAGAAACAGTGCTTCACTCCTCTGCCCTATCCTTTCTAGGCAGCAGTGCAGAGGGCAGAGTGAAAGAAGGGTGAGCAGTTGCTGGTGAATGTGAGAGACAGTAGTGTATTTCAGAAGCAGAATAATTAGTACAGCATTTGCAAGCAGAAGGTGAGCAACAGCCAGTGCCGCACTATTGAAACACACATAGACTGTCTAGGAGAGACATAAAGCAAGCTTAGTCTTCTTCATAAAAACATATAAAGCAGGTTTTCTTACTAATACTAAAAGTTTCATAACATCTCATGTTGAGAGACACTGTGACCCTTTTCGCACCTTACCTTTTAATGCTGCTGGGGTGTGAGGCTCGCACAAGAAGCCTGGGCAGGAAGGCTCTCACAAGCCTCCTGCTTCAGCTCTGCAGCTCCTTCCTGCTCGCACGAGTGCCCCACCCACGCCCCGCCCCTTTCTTCCACAGTGCAGCCTGGTAGTTGGAGGCTGCACTGAGGAGAGGACACGTGACTGGCCTGGCTCCAGAGGCTCCGCGTGGCAGGTAAGTGCGCATGGGGCCTCTGACCGGTGCACAAGCACGGGTCATTTTCAGCTAAAAGCCGAAAATAAAAAAATGTGTGTGTGCTGCACATGAGGGCCTTGAGCGTTGCGTAAATGGGAGTGTGTCATGCAGACCGCTCCTCACATTTACGTGACGTTCAAGGGGCCCTTTCGCTTGCAAACTGCTGTGCAAAAAGGCCCTGTGGTACGTGCTCTTCAGACATTTAGGAGAGAGCTGCAACCTACAAAATGGAGATGAACAAATTCAGACTAACAGTTGCAGGAAGAGAGAGACTGTGGCTAAGACCAGCAAACAGGTATTGATAGTCATATATGTTATGTCTAAACTCTTAGAGAAAAGGCAAAATTATACTGTACTCAGTGCACACATGCTGAGTTTGCAACTTTTAACAACAGTGCCAGTATGGTGTAGTGGTTTGAATGTTGGACAATGACTCTGGAGACCAGGGTTTGAGGTCCCACTCAGCTATGGAAAACCACTGAGCAAGTCACACTTTCTCAGCCTCAGAAGAAGACCACAGCAAACCTTCTCTGAACAAATCTTGCCAGGAATAGCCCTCTGATAGATCCACTGTAAATTGGAAATGACTTGAAGGCACAACAAACAAAAGTGACATGAAATGACCAAATAGATGGGATCAGCAGCTTCTCCTCTTCTTCTTCTGTGTTGTCACAACTCACGTATGGACCCACTCAACAAACTGGAACATGAAGAAAAGACAACAATAAAAATTGTGAAGGGTCCTGGAGATCATGCCTTGCGGTGCAGAAGTGCTGAGGACATTCATATACTCACCTGGCAACCGATTAAGACATAATGTGGTGACTGCCTTTCAAATATCCAAAGGGATTCCCACATAGAAGATATATCAGTTTTGTTTACTGTTACAGCTGCGTGGAGGTTCCAAAATTACAAGAAAAAGGATGTAGACCAGAATGAGGCAAGGCACTTGCATAACACTAAAAATAAAAAGGGAAACAGAAATCACATTTGCTAAATATTTGTATATGCTAATTTAAAGTTATGGAAGCAAATTTAGGAATAATTACCATAATGTGAAAAGAAATACATCTTTCCAGCAACTAGAAAACCAAATGATTTAATACAGTGTCTCTCAAGCTATCTGACGTGAGGGACCAGCAGCTTTTTTCTCAGTGGGCCAGGGACTGGTACGATTTTTGAGTCCATTGCCCCAAAGTGTTTCTTTCTTGTGCACTTACCAGGGACTAGCAGCCAACAGCTCACAGATTTACACCAGTCCGTGGGCCACCACTTTGAGTAGCACTGATTTAATATGTCCACTCAACCTATTATCCATGTGCTAACTGTTAACGGGCAACTTCAGGACTCCTGTCCTGCTTTTCTGTGGCTCTTGAACCATTGACCAGGCTTGCAATGGACAGTCTTTCAGACAGAAGATACTTTCCAATAGAATAATGCTCTTTCACAGTGGGCACATGACAGGAAAACAGATTGCCATAAAAGATAATGGTTCACAGAAGGACATTACTGATTTTATCTTTAACTTACCTACATTTTAGATGGCAAAGCAAATAATACATTTTGTAGAGACTAGGAACTGTTTAAGGAGTTCCTACAATCAAAAACTGACAAATTAAACATTATTGGATCTGATAGTTAATTTATTTATAAGAGTTTGAGTTATCAGTTATTTATTTGGATTAAATACTGCTCTAGTCACAATGATGGAAAGGATATTTGATATCCAAGTTACTTATAATACATTTGAATATAGTATGTATAAAAGTATATATGTGAATATTTTTATATATATAATATATACATATATATATATACACACACGCGCGCGCGCGCACATGCAGTTTATATTTAAAAGCATTTTTCTATGCTGATATCTTTAGGAAGGGGGGAATCCTTCTGCCTCCCCCCAACTATTATCTGTTATTGTTGTTGAGGGTAATAAAGTAAAAAAAGAGGATGGAATACAATGTTTAATAACTTAATATTATATCTTTTTTCCTTCTTCTCTTTCCAATTATGAAAGGTTTATATTGATGTTTATTAGTTAAAGCTGAAACCTCATCATGTGGGGAGTCAACTTTAAAAACTGTTTAATGTTTAGATGTTAGCATTTAGATGTTTTGCATTTGTAATAATTCTTGTATTTTTAATATGTATTTCTTTATTTACTAGGTTTCTACGTTTTTTTTTATGTCTATATTCAGTGTGCTTTTCTTTTCTTCTCTTTTTTTGTATATACCTTGTTTTGATAAAAATAATAATTAAAAAAAATTGACAGAGTGGGGCAACACATCTCCTGCTGTGAAGTGAAGAAAGCAAACTGCAGTTGCTCACCTCCCACCCAAGGAAGTAGAGGAAGCCTCTTCTAGCCACACCAAAATGCCAAAACTGCAGTTTCTTCTTCGCCCTCACACTCCCTTCTAAGCCGGCAAAGGAAATTCCTTCTTCCAAATGATGACATCAAGATACTAATTTCTTCCTTCCCCCTTTTTTCTCCCTTGTAAGCAAGGAAAGGAAATCTCTCCCTTCCAGCAACACCAAGGCTGTTGCTGCTTTCTCCCTCTCCTACCTCCCCCAACCTATAAATCTTTTTTTTAAAAAAAAATCCTTTTCTTTCCAACACTACTCCAAACACCAAACAGCACTGCTGTTTTATCCCAACCTTTTTGTTCTCTTGCCTCTCTGATCTTGCTCTCCTGACCCACTCAACTGTTCAGGCATGCTGGGAAAGTTAGGCATTGTGGATGAGATGTTCATGTATTTATTAATTTATAGAGAAACACTGTAAATTTGAAATATTGTGAATTGGAGCAATACAAGATTGAGAATCACCTGTACTGTTTATGTACTTTGCATGGTTTTTATGAAACACTGACCAAGACCATTCGTAATATATGTATATATGTATGCACACATATTTAAGAAAGCTGTCATGTTTTAATTTTTTTTTTTATTTTCAAGGGGAAGTTCTCTTTTTCTCTCTTAGTCTAGGCTAATGGTTCTAAACTTTAGGGAGTGGGTGTTATGGGTTCCTTTGATAAATTTGGTGAAAGCTGTAGACTATATCCAGAAAAATGCACTGAAACTCAATTTTCAAAGGAAAAGGGAAGGAAATAGAAGAGGGGGAATAATTTTGCCAACCAGTTGATGGACCACAAGTTAAGAGTCCCTACTTTAGGCTTGGGTGATATAAACATGCATGCAATTCCTCAGAAGTCAACCCTCCCTCTAGAAACAACCCTACTACATGCTAATGAATAGCACCAAAATAGTGGCTACAGTAATGATATACAAATGAAATGGAAGAATTTCCATATGTAGCTATGCATCTCAATCTCTGGTGCTGCTAGGAGGTGGGAAATGCTAGTTTAAGGCCCTTTCCGCACAAGGCGAGTGAATCACTCCGTGCCATTACTTACCGGTTCTTCTGGGTCCAAAGTAACGCGGACTTTCCCTTAAGCCCTTCTGCAGGGCTCCTCCATTAGTCCAGGGCGAATCGGAGCAGTGCGAGGTCTTTAGATCCGCACTGCTCCAGCTGAAAATGGCAGCTTCCTATTTCTTCGTGGGTCTGGACCAACCACTAACGCTGGCCACACGCACAACCCGCCCTCCACTGATTGCAGGCTCGCATATGAGCCTGCGCATCTGCACAAGTCAGCAGGGATGCAATGGTGCGCTCTAGAAGATTGAAAGACCGGATTTTTCCGGTCTTCACTTAGTGCGCTTGAGGACCACTTTGGGGTGTTTTGGATCAGACTAAGGTGCAGAACTAAGGTAAGTAGTCTGGACCTAGTCTAATCCAAGGTGCGGACGACCTCTGTGCCAGGATGCCTTGGCCCATTTCAACTTCCTCGTGTGGAAAGGGCCTAAAGCAGGAGTAGGCAACTATGGCCCTCCTGACAATTTTGCCTCTAACTTCTGTAGTAAGGGACTATGGGAGTTGCTAGGCAAATTTGGGGAACCACAGTTATCCAGCCCCAGTCTATAAGGATCTTGGCCTGTTTCAGTAACAAGCATGTGTTCTTAAGGCTTTATGGTGTGGTGTTTTAATACAAGGAGTTACGGAACTTAGAACAGACCCTCCTGCAAATCCTGTAGTATTATACAGCTGGCCCTCCACCGCTGGGGTTAGGGGTGCAGGATCCTTGCAAAAGTGGAGAAATCACAAATATCAAAATGCCTGTCTGTGAGAAGGGAGCCAAGGCATGGTGGGGAGAACAAACACTCCAGGTCCAAATTAGGTCAGGGAAAGCAACGGGAAAAGGGGTGGGTTGGCACACTTCCTCTCTCTATCTCTTGTCTCCTTCCTTGCTTGTTGGAGGGGGCATCAGGAGAAGGTTTGTGGTGCTGAGAAACTGTGTGGTGCTGTGAGCCATCCTTAGCTGGCCAGGAAACAGGTGGTGGTGGTGGAGGAGGAGGAGGAGGAGGAGGAGGACCAGAGGTGGGTTTTTAGAGGGCTGTGTGGCCTGATAGGAGCCACTGAGAGAGAAGGTTTCCCTGGAAAAGAACTGCCTGAGATGAGTGGGGAGGAGTTGGAGAAACTCACAAAAATCAAATCCGTGAAAGTCAAACCCACAAATGTGAAGGGTGACTGTATTTAAATTGTGAGCATATCACTGAGCAGCAAAGGCAACACATGAAGGGAGCTGTGGGACTTGAAGCAAAGACCTCAGAGACTCAGGTCTGCACATGCAGTGGGAAGAGTCAGCAGTAGATTCATAGATTCCCCCTAAATTCCTTCTCTATCATTCTCTCTCACCTCCTACCTATACCCTCCTTTGTTTTACAGGTCTAATAATCCATGAAGGGCCCTCAGTGTACCGGATTTTTAAACGGTGGCAAGCAGTCAATCAACAGTGGAAAGTGCTGAACTATGACAAAACAAAGGACCTGGAGGATCAAAAAACAGGGACCAGGACCAACCAACGAACCTCCTCCCAAACCAACCATTCCTCCTCCACGAGCGGTGCAGCTAGCAACTCTGCCCCAGCCGACGGCGTGGTTCGGGGGGCTAGTCACACCACAGGCACCTTGTCTGACCACCACTGTGCTTATACCATCTTGCATATACTCAGCCACCTGAGGCCTCATGAACAGAGAAACCACTCTAGCACAAACAGAGAGCTCGTCATGAGAGTCACCACAGTCTGAACAAAGGATTTCAGGCGGCCTTATTGCAACATGGTGTGGGAGAGGAACTCATCAAGTGGAGGGGGCAGCGTGGTATGCCTTACACCCCCTGCCCTGTAACCCCACCCCACCCACCCCTGGTCCTCTGAAGCTGCACAAGAGGCCCTTGGCCAGCCAAGGATGGGCAGAGGCAGAGCTGCGCACACACATGCTGAAAAGAGGTGTATAAGTTTGTGTAGTTACCTGAAAGTATGACAAAACAAGTGCAATACAGACTACAAAAGCTTGAACTAGGGCGAAAAGGCTTGCGGGGGGGGGAGGGGGGCAGGGAAATACAGCTGTTCCTATTTGAAGCATTTTACAGACACACACACACAAGCCTACACACAACACACATAGCAGAAAGAAAGAAAGAAAGAAAGAAAGAAAGAAAGGCAACCAGTATATTTTCCAAACTGTATTAACCAGGGGTTCAAGTATTTGAATGCATAAATTTCCCTGTGGCCCTATGTTATTTTGCGCAGCCACAGGGTGTTTGAGCTGAAAAGGCAGTCAGTTTATTGCTAATGTTATTTTATACAGGTAAAGACTCTTCCCAGGGTTTTTTTTACACATAAAACATATTAAAACCTGCCTTCCTCAGACCTAACTATTTTAGAGGTTTTTGAGGGAGTGCTATGAGGAAGGGGAGGGACCACTTCTGTTTGAGCTGCAAACATTTCTACCAGTGTCCAAAGCACAAGTCACACTTGGAGTGAGGGGATGATTTATGCCATTCATCACTGAAAGGTACAGCCTCTTTATTTTTTTTTCTCAGTAGACACTATTTGCTTCGCAAGTTTTTGGAAATGGGATTGTCTCCTGTTGAATTTCCTGCTGGGCCTTTCCCTTTCATTCTGGATCAGCAATTTGTTACAGACTCATGTGAGTTTATTGAGTTTTAAAATTTGTTCATGTGTCTAACCTCTCCACAGATCAAAGGCAGCTGTATTTTGCTAAAGCAGGGGTAGGTATAGTCAAGTTCCTGAGAAGTTGTTGGACTGTACCTTCCAGCATTCTTCACCATTGGCTATGCTGGTCAGATTGCTAATGGGGGGCTGTAATACAACAGCTTTGCACTCCCTTGCCTCCCATATTAAGTCACCTAGCTGAGGGCTTTTTACAAAAATCGGAAGGGAGCTTCTTGCACAGTGGATTTCAGCTCCAAAGATGAGCAGTTTATGGCCTTCCAGATGTTGGCTACATACCCCATCATGTTTTGCCGTCTTGCCAACTTGGGCTGATGAAAATTCCAGTCCAGCTACCTCTGGACAACTACAAATGGCTCACCCCTGCTCTAATCCTATGCATACCTTCCAGGCAGTAACACACAGTGAGTGTAAGGGGGCTTTATTATGAGTAAACACTCATGGGAGTGCACAGTAAAATGGTTTCACTGTTCCCCGCCTTGCAAGGGACTCTAGGACTGTTTTTTGAGCTGGAGCAGAAATTGCTAAAAGTGTGTATCACTACACTGATATAAACGACATCTGTTTGTAGTGTATGCCCTTGTTAGATTGTTCCATAAATGCACCCTCTTTTCTGCTGGTACTTTCACAAATACCACTAAAAATGACAGTATTCCCAAGCCAAAATGCTTTAAATTACAGTGGACTAGTAATAATATGACATCAGGTGAACATGCCATATAATATATGACATGTTTACCAGATCAGCATGTGTTGAAGGAAATTGTGGATGTTTAGGTGTGTTCTAGACTGGGACTCAGCCCATCCTAGACAATTCTGCAAAAAGTTGCTTGAACCATGTTGTAATGATTACAACCTGGACATCAATCTTTACTGAATAATCAATTTGATGATATGGAGCTAACACTGGCAAGTCCCTTGTGACCCTGAGTAGATTCCTCACACTGGGGAAGATGCCCTTGAACAGCATCATTTCCACACTGAGTTCTTCTATGGGGAATACTGCAGCATCATCCAAACCAGGTCCCAAGCTGTCAACCTGGTCATAGAATCATATCAGGGGCTTGAAGACTATCTTATCCAATCTCATGCATACCTTCCAACGTTTCACAGATGAAATTTTGGACACATATGACCATGCAACATCAGAATGTGGTTCAGATGGCAAAACCTGTTAATGACACACAGGCTAGGAGAGGTTTCTTTTTTGTCTGAGCCTACAGAAGGGGTAAGACTCTACCTTTTCTTCTCCTCTCCTCCCTGCTGAGTTGAGTGCAAACTACTTTTTCATTTTGACTTCAGTTTGCAGCAACTGAAGTAAGCCGAGGACAATGAGGGGAAGATGTGAGGACGAGAGAAACTGGGACGTTATAAAAGCAGCTGAATAAATTGGATAACAGAGGATTAATCAAGACTGCCTGCCAAACTGGGACAGTTGGAAGGTTTGCTCCTGCTTAATGCAGGAAGTCAAGAGGCTGGTCAGCCATTTTCAGCAGATGGCTGTCCAGCCAGAAATTTAGCCAGAACTGTTGTGATATCTCTGAAGTATATGTGTGGCATGTTTTTTGGAACATACAAGGGCCATAGTCTTTTGTAATTATCAATATAATCAGCACCAATCTTGACGTGAGAAGGATATTGGGCAGTATTTTTTAAAATACTCTTCAAGGGCATCTCCCACCTACCATTGTTGAGACTATTTGTGAAAAATCAAAATGTATTTCCATGTTGACTGTGCCTTTTCCACTTGGCATTCAATCCTCACCCAGTTCATTATGCTGTGACAAATTGCTGCAAATCGCAACTCCTGCTAGAGTTGCCACTTCTCCCAGGAGGAAGAAAAGCCACCTCTTACAGACATTTTTAACTTTATATATGTTTAATTGGCTAATTCATTAACGACATGGATAATGACCTTCCCCATTGCTCAGCTGCTAAGTCAAGTACCTTCACACCACACAATTATAAGCACTATGATTCCACTTTACTTCCATGGCTACATTCTGTGGAATCCTGGGGTTTGATCAGAGGCACCAGATGAACTCTCTTGCTGAGAATTCAAAATGCCCCGCCCTCAACTGCCAATTTTAGGCCCTTTCCGCACCTTACCTTTTTCCGGTGCTGGGGTGCAGGGATCGTGCGAGCAACCTCCGTCAAGAGGCTCTCGCATCCCTGCTGCTTCAGCTCCACACGAGCTGCCTGCTTGCACGAGAGCCCTGTCTCTTCCTTCCGCAGTGTGGCCTGGGAGTTTCCCAGGCTGCACTGGGGCAGGAAGTGCGACCGGCGTGGCTCCGGAGGCTCCGCATGCCAGGTAAGTGCTTGCAGGGCCCAGGAGCAATGCGCGATCGTGCACTATTTTTGGCTTCTAGCCAAAAATGAAAAAGTGTGCGATCAGTGCCTGCCTGGCCCTGGAGTGTCGCACGATTGTGACAATCACGTGACGCTCCAGGCGCCCTTTTGCATGGCAAATGCCATGCAGAAAGGGCGTTAGTTTTCCATAGGATAGAACCATGGCAGTTAAAGTGGAATCATAGTGCTATAACTCCATGGTGTGAGGGACCCTCAAATCTTAGCAATTTAGATTGCCTGACAGTTCAATTCCAGCCATGTGGTTACTCATGTGTACTGCAAGTACCGTCCTAAAGGCATGCATGCAGCTGTGTCAGTGGCCCAAATCCAGCACTTTTGAATCAGTGGAAACATGTTAAATCAATATATAAGTCTCACTGATTCCATGAATCAGTCAGATTTAGACCTTCCTCCATAACAAAGGAGCAGCTAAGGGGATCCCATGTTATGGGTGCTACTGCGGGCTTAACTCCCCCGCATTTTTTTTTAAATTAGCTGGATTATCATGTGAAAAATAAAGAAGTCCTACCCCTTCCTTTGCTTGCTGCATGGCCTAGTGCAGGGTTGTACTGTGAATGGTGAACTGCTTGAATCCTACCGTGCTTGGAAGAGCAAGCACAATTATTCTAAAACAAATAAGGCCAGAGTAGATGTCTAAAACTAACCCACATAAGGCCTATCTTTTTGCTCATGTGCAAAGCAGGGCCAGCACCATGGATGCAGAACTGTTGAGCTTGCTGAATGGATGATTCTATGAGTTGTAATCCCCACAAAAAGAAGGCAGACTCCGGGTTTTATAAGCTGTGGGAATGACAGTACGATCAAACTTCAATTATTCATGGGGTTTGACTCCCCTAGAGTTTTCTCGCCATGTTCATTCTGTCTCCAAAGAATAATATCAGCTGGGGTGTTCCTGTCCAAGTTTTCTTTGCCTTGCACTTTTGGGGTCTAGCTGGATGTTCGAGCATACCCTCCACTGTTTCACAGGTGAGACCAGGACACATCTGGCCAAGCAACATCAGAGTGTGGTTAAGATGGCAAAAGCTGTTAATGAGGAAGAATGTATAAGCTAGGCGAGGCTGCAACAGTTTGTGTTTGCCAGGGCTTACTGGGAAAAGCAAGATTACCTGCTCCTCTGTTGAGTTAACTGAATGCAAAGTTACTGTATTATTTGCCAGCATATAAGACACACTGGCATATAAGGCACACACCATTTTCAAACAGTATGTTTTGGGGAGGAAAAGTGAGTCTTATATGTCAGCAAATACAGTATTTTGCACTTTAAACTCAGTTTTTAGTGACTGAAGTAAGCCGGGGACAAAAGAAGGAAGTAGGAAGATGAGAGAAAAACAGGAACATTTTAAAAGCACTATTGAAAACAAATTGGAATGACAGCGGATTCATCATGCTTGTTCCTGCCAAATTAGGACAATTGGAGGATGTATGGGAATGGAAGTTCTTTGTCTTTAAAACTATAGTGGCTACAGTCATTTAGAATCCAGATTGAGGCCTGATTTTAACAGCAAAAGGGACAGGGAATAAACATTTCCCCCCGTGCCTCCTGATTGCATCTTTCCTACCCTAGATACAAAGGCTAGGGGAAATAAGGAATGAAACAGCACAATGAGCGCCCTCATTCACCTACTGTTTGCTGAAGAACCTGGGAAAAGTAACTTTTGAGACTACAACTTCCAGAATCCCCAACCAGCCTTGCAGTGCTGGTGGAAGTTTCTTGGGACTATAGTGCAAGATCATAAAGTTCTGGTTTGGTGTTACCGTCCCATCCTACCTTGTTCCCATTAGATTGTGCTATTTCTGTGGAGAAACAGCAATGATGGGAATTAGTGTGGGAGTGGGCTTTAATCTTGTCACCCAGAAATCCTGTGCAATGTGTGTGTATATATGTATATGTGCACGTGCACCCATCTCTCATCCCATTACCGCACACATCCTTGAGAGGGAGTTGGGTTCAAACACACAGCTCACCCACCACCCCATCTAAGTTGGCTTCCGTTGCAGGGAGGATTGAACAACACAGACAAGCAGGCAAGTCTGCTTTTATCTAAGAGCTGGGAAAGCTCAGATCTCCCCTAACTGAAGGAGGTACAGTTAAACAGTTTTAGAACAACTGACCTAAGGAAATGGAAGGCAGCCCACATTTCTTTTCTTGTACTTGGCAGTATTCCTTTGAAAAATCTAAACACAATCAGGGAAAAGGAATGTGAGGGGAGGCACATAGATCAGATCATGGTGCTATGCAAATTCAGCTTTGTTGCATCTTGATATCTCTGAAATGACACATTCCAGAGACAGCTAATTGCTGTATCCAAGCAGGTTTTTGGCCCAGCCATTATTTATTTATTTATCTCATCTATTGCATGGCAGTCAACTGAGGAACAATTTACAGAGAATGTGAAAGAGACACTTCTTAAGCACCACAGTTCCTCACTGAAGGTTGAGGAAATCATTGCCAGAGAAGCAGGAGAGTGGTTCCTACCAGCTCCACAGTGTTCTTTGAAGGGCCAAACTAACACATTCTGCTTTTGAAGATAAAACAGTGATAAGAGGGGTCATGCTGTGGGAAACTAGTTGTGGTTAGTTTCTCCAAAGTGTTCCCACAGACAGAGAGAGAAAGAGAAGCTTGAGGTGGATAAGAGGAAATCCTTGGGATACGAGGCCATGCAGCCTATTTTGTCACCAGCATTTTTAGCCACCCTGGTTTACAAGAACTCCATTTCTGTTTCCAGCCTACAAGTACAAGAATTTTAAAGGAGAATATAACCATTTTCTGGCCAGCAGATGTAATAGCAAACGCAGTGCCTCATATTTCTATGAAAACAAAGAAAGACATTTCATCAAAACTTACAGCTTAAAGCTTAAAGCCAGAGCATTTTACTATAGAAGGGGGAAATGACAGGGCAGGAGTTAACAGTGAACTCTTTTAAGTTTTTTTGCCTTCATTTGGACAACATCTTTTGTAACTTTGAGGAAATTCTCTGTTCTGGAGGGGGGGGCGACTGATACTCTTAACTACCTCATGGGGCATTGTGAGAATCCATAGTGAAGCACATCATTTCCTGGCAATGACCAGTGCTCAGTGCCCCCTCACCACTGAAAACAGAATTTGGGTTCCTCAGTAAAGTGTTGTGCAATCTGAATATAACTGGCTGTGAGCAAAAGGAGGGGAGGGCCTTCATATTGATTCTTATCAAAAGTTCTTCCCTGATTACAGCTAGGCATGCTACCTAATGCATACCACAGTGTCTTTCTTGCCTATAAGGTTTGTTATACAATCATACATGCATGGTTTCCTTACAGCAGAAAAAGTGTCCATCTCCAATTACAGCTACTATCACAAGAGAAGCTCTCTTGCTTTGTCCTTAGATTTTTTTTATTTTTTATTTATTTTTTTCTTGCTAAGATGACATATATCTAGTTTCATGGATTTTAAAAAAGAGAAAAAAAGTTGAGTCGTTAGGATGGTTCAGAGAGAAAGAACCAAATACATTTTTTTAAATGTGCTAACACACTATTTTAAGCAAGCTTCTCAACTGGTTCCTCATTTGTGTTCTCTGAAATGCTATAAATTCTTGTGATCTTTCCCATATATTAGCTCTTCTATGTGATATGATGGTTGTCTCTGGATAAAAGTGTATCAGGATGCCATTTTCAGATTCCTCCACAAGATGTTTTTGAATTCATAAATTCCACAGGCTGAGAAAGTTTGCAAATTTTGTTTCCGTATGTTCATGGTGGCATTACTGTGGTGCCACCTTACTCATTCTTTTCCCTTCATATTTCTTTCCTTTTTTTCTGTATACAGAATTCTGTTAAAGAAAAAAATAATTTTGTCTTTCCTCCATTAATGTAGCATAAAAATACCAAGTGCATAGTAGGAAACAAGCAAGAGATGATATCAGTTACCCCACACAAAATCTAGTCTGGATGGTTCTCTTTTGCCCTTTGTGTCTCCCTTCTTGCTTTGCAAGCTTTTCTGTGCCACTTTTAATCTGATTCTTTAAAATAAATAAATAAAAGGAGTGTTTGTTATTTTTAACTTTTGCAACTTTTTAGGAAGCCGTCAAACTTTCTTAATTCAACTGCCTCTGTCCAAGAACATAGTTCTGTGAAAGAGGAGGCAGTATTTCTTTTTGCAGAGCATTTTCCTGTTCTACCTGGTGATATTGAAGAAAAGATAGGGGCATAAGAGAGGGAAAATACCTGATGACTAAAGTACATTATATGCCTAAATAACTCTAAAAGCACAAGATCTCACCTGATCTTGAAAGCTAAGCTGGTTCAGGTCTGGTTAGTTGCTTGGAATAGAGATTGCCAATGAATACCAGGTGCTGTAAGCTGTATTCCAGAGGAAAGAAATGACAAAACCACCTCCAAGTATTCCTTGCCTAAGAAAACCCTATGAAATTCACATGGTTGTCTTAAGTCAACAGGCAATATGAAGACAAATGCACACACAAAAGGGTGTGTTATGGGCAGAATCCTGCTGGTATGTGTTCCCCATTGGTTGTATATTTTTGTCTGATGCAGAATGACTGTGTTCAAGTTTGCAGACACAGAGTTATGCATATGGTGCCACTGCATATGCAGATGTGCATGTGTGCAGACATCTGCATTCAGTTGTGTATTTGGTGACATATTTGGATGCATTTTCAGTGGTGCAACATTGGCATTCAACACAAGGGTTGCATATCACATGCATAACTCCATATGTGGGATTTATAGTTTGCAACCCCAATGTAGGATTTTTGTCACCATTCACTGGGGTTCTTGCTCTTTTTCTTGCAAGTGAGCATGGGGTGGGAGGCCCAATCTGGATTGGGACTACTGCACACAAGTAGGGGAGGTGTAAACCTTTCCCCCAAACTCTTGTCTTCCTAAATTTGCCCCACCCTATGCAAGTTGAGAAAAATCTTTGTGGAATCCCTATATGGAATCTTGTTTCTAACATGACTATTTCATGTTACGACTCTCTCTAGAAATGGGGATCTAGGTGAATGACAGGGCCATCTTCAGAAATGAGGGTCTAGATAAATCTTATTGATTCAAGCCATCTTTTCTGCCAGCAGGGCATGGACATTTAGAGATCAAAGAAAGCACAAGAATGTTGAAAGCACATCTGAAATTACAAAGGCCTTGATTTTGTTGCTGACGGTTGGTCTCTGACAACAAAGAGGAGATTTATTCCCATATCTTGTTACCTAGTACTGAGATCCTATATATGGTCTTATAAGGATTTTTTTAAAATTTTAAACAATAAAGCACAATTTTAAAAAAAGCAGTAAAAGAAGGCAAATGGTTAAGCATATCACTAACAAAGCACAAACAATTGAACAGGAGAAGCAGTAAATATTGACACTGCTGTTTTGGGAAGATGTCAGTGAATTGAAAAGTGAAAATTGTCAGATAATTATGACAGACATTTTTGGAAGCTCAGATAGCCATTGATTTACCAGAATGGCAGCCATTAGAAATTAGACTAATTGCAAAGAAAGCCAAAGTATTTGTCTATGTGTTTTCCCCCGGCAATTGTGTTTTTGGTACTTTGCTTTGAGTGAAAAAAAATGAGTCTTGGCTGCTTGGCCTGATGAAGAGAAACAGCATTTGTCAAACAGTTGCCTGAATGTTCCACTGTGAGGCCAGATTGGTTTCCAGACTGTGATAAAGTATATAATAAAAACTTTTGTGAGAAGAATAGCAACAGATCATAACGTGATCAGTATCAGAGATGATACTATCACAAGAACATCATTCTGAGTGCCACCAAAGCAGTGCTTCTTAGGGAACAACAATGAGAGAAGGCTGTTCCTCTCATATTCTCCTTGGGGCTTCCTGTAGGTATCTGGTTGACCAGTGTGGGGAGAGGATGTTGGGCTAGATAGGCCTTTGGTCTGACCAGCATGACTCTTCCTACATTTACTGTAATGACATCATGCATTTTCTTAAATTAAGCAGCAACATGCCAATGCAGAGAGCAGTTGAGGGCAAAGAAAGATGTATGAAGGTGCTTCATTGCTGGCAATATGACTAAGCTAGTAATATGTCTATGCCTCTGTGATTTTGAGGCATCATTCACAAAGAATGACTTACCTGACATGTCTATCAGAGACAGTAATAGCACTGGTCACCCTACATACCTTCACATTTCTATTCATTATTTTCTGTGGCTTACTTCTGCAAGACTCAGTACTCCAGATTTTTTCATGGGAGGAATGTCAATTTTCCTGAACCAACTTCAGAGAGTAACAGAGAGTTAAAGACATTTTCCATTCCACCCCCACTTCCTGCTTTTGGCTCACCCTCATATATGTACATCTGCTCTCTCTTGCTCTGAGTCTCATTCATACACTGAATGGCATAACTGAGCATTTGCTAACTGTGATGGAGATCCACACTCCATCACTCCTGTGATGGAGATCCCCACAGATGTAACTTTTACTTCTTTTACTTCTCTTTGGCCAGAACCCTGTTGGTGTCGTACGCATGTGAAAGTTCTCCTGCAGAAGCAGTTGGACATTTCTATGTTCTGTTCAATGTTGCAATAGCAGAGATGTGTATGCAGTCCCATTGTGCATGGTTGCACATGGAGCATCAATGCATATGTGTGTTGTACATGGCTATGCATGTGCTGCTGGTTGTGCATTCCATCAGACCGTGTCCCAATTCATTAACAAGGCAGTACGGCACCAACATCGCTGTAAGTCCAAGAACGTAAAGTTACACTCTGCCTCCTCCATATAAGATCATGACCTTTGATTATAACAGTATGTATTCTAGCTTGCAGAACTTCATTCTCATGCTGTAACTTCAGTCAATGTTTTTCCAGTGTCCTGATTCAATTCAAACCATGTTTTGTACTGCTTTTTCTTGGTTTGTTTCTTACAAGCGACAGAAGCTAACAGATTCATGATGGCACTCATAAAAAGACTTCCTTTCTTTTCGGGAAAGCAGTTGCATATGTCCTTGCCCTAGGTGTGTACAGGCCTTGTCTGTCCGTTCACCCATCCGTTTACAAGGATTTTTTAAAAACCCATCTCATAGACACTGATTCTGTATTTGTTACTATCCTAATACCGATTTTCTTGACTGCATTGCCATAGGTCATGCTAGGAGTTTGAACGTAGTTTTACATGGGTGACTGGTTTTTATTCAAGGAAAAACTCTATCAGATCAGCATGGAGCATTCCAGGACTGCTGGTTGGAAGAAAGGAGGGGAGGATTGAGACAGAAAAGGCTGCAAGTGTTATGCTCAAAAATAACCAGCATAAGAGAAAAGGAGTTTTTATTTCAAGGTTTAATTTACCATGTGAATGTGTCACTTTCCTGTCATGCTCCTGAATAAAAAAATGAAATAACAGGTGCTGTTGATGGGCAAACCATTTTTTGGTGTTTCTCTAAAATAATAAGTGGGGGGGGAGGTGTGAAGGAAGAATCTGAAAAATTCTGTATTTTTCTCTCCTCCTGTGACTGTTAATCTATAACATAAGACTGTGAAATTTATTTCCTTCTTCCTTATTTATTTCCACCCCAGTCTGTGAAATCCCCTTTGGCTGTGGTCTGGGAGTCAAAGTGGACTGTGTACAATTGACTTTGACTTCCATTTTTGCAGGCTTTGATACCAATATGTGAGGTGTGTGGAAGCTGACTGTGTTCAGTGGTCTGAAACAATATGAAACATCAGGATGTGGGGAAAACAAGTATGGAAAAGAAAACAAAGCTGGTGCACATGGGATGATAAGTCTGCTTACATTGATGAAATAAAAAGCTGCCTCTTGTTGAGATTATGGATCCACTGAGCCCTGTGCTGTCTTAATTTCTTGGTTTTTCTGCATCAGTTTATTTAACCATTGATACCAGAATTACCGCTGTAAGGATGGGCAACTGTTTCTCAGCACAGTCTGGAATAATACTAATAAAAATGCTGACGTTATTTATACACTTGATAGTATTTATATTCAGGGATTGGCTAGAATTCTCTCAGTGTGTTACACATATGTAAGTGCTGTATGGACATTTTAATCCACCATGCATTCAGTTCAAGTTGTAAAAAGGGCCTAGTTCTTCTATTATTATTATTATTATTATTATTATTATTATTATTATTATTATTATCATTATCATCATCATCATCATCATCATCATCATCATCATCATCATCATCATCTTTATTTCTATTCTGCCTTTTTCCTGGTGAGAAGTGGTAAGAACTCAAAGTGGCTTAAACAATCAGATAATTTTTAAAAATTAAAATACATAATTAAAACATAAACATTCACAAATGCTATGTAGTTAAGAATAGCCAACACTTTTCATCAGTCAGGCCAATCACATATAGAATGCCTGCCAAAATAAAAATGTCTTTGCTTGCAAGAAAGATTCAAGGGGCAAATCAAATATCCTGGTAGAATTAGGAACATGCTCTTAATAATTGACAAGTCCACCTATATCAGCCAGCGACTTTTCCTACAAAGCACATCACACAGAAGATGAACAGGAAAAGTTGCTGGCTGATGCAGACGAAGCTGAAAGAACTTCCAGTGTTCCCAGAGGCAGGTCATCATGCAAAAGTTCAACTAATCAATATAGTTTTTGAGGGTGCAGTGATATAGGAGAGAATGATGTGATGGCATAAAAATGAAGGATGCCCTTTAAAATGAGTCTTTGCGTAGCAAGACAGGATAATGAATGAGTTAATTACACCAGCATTTGAGGCCGACACAACCCATCTGTTGCTTTGATTAATTAAAATTCTGACTGATGAAAAAGGGACCTGCTCCAATCTGTAAACAACTAATTGCCAGAATCTTCAATAAATCTACCTGTGTTGCTCACTGAGCTGAATTCCTAGGGCTAAATGCAGGCCAGACAGGGTTGCAGTTCCATCATCAACTCAGTGTTTGATTGTACTGATATGACCCTAATGTGACAGGGTCTATGAACCATAATATATTTCCAGGACACACGTTTTAACTTCCAACACCAGATGGAAATCTGCTAAGATGACTTCTTTGGAGCATTACAGCCTAGGTTATATGAAGGACAGGAAGGCAGACAAAGATGACTTGGATTTCATATTCTAACTTCATACCATCCAGTGTTTCACAGATGAAAACAACACGGCCAACAACATCAGAGTGTGATCAAGTTGGTAAAAGTTATTAATGAAGCAGAACAGAACAACTGGGAAAGGCCACAGCAGTTTGCTTTTGCCTGAGTCCATAGCAAATAGCAGCTCTATGCCGCCCTCCACTCCTTCCCCCCTAACTGTGTTAAGGAAATGAAAACAATTTTTGCACTTTGATCTCAGTTTGCAGCGATTGAAGACAGTCCCAATTAATCGTCATCATCATTAGGGGCGTACTTGGTATAATCCCATGGTCAGGAATACTAAAAGAGAAGGATGTTCATGATGGATGGGAGTTTCTTAAAAGTGAAATATTGAAGGCATACGTTCAAACGATTCCAGTGAAAAGGAAAAAGAGGAGGTGTCTAAAGAATCCAAGGTGGATGTCTAAAGAACTTCCAACTGAGCTAATATTTAAAAGACACATGTACAGGAAATGAAAAAAGGGGGAAATCAACAAAGAGGAATTCAAATGAATGACCAGGGGGTGTAGGAAGAAAAGCTAAAGCGCAAAATGAGTTCAGGCTTGCTAAAGAGATTAAAAACAATAAAAGGGCCTTTTTGGGAGAGAGGGCTACATCTATGACAAAAGGAAGAACAGGGAAATGCTAGGGCCACTGTGTGGAAAAGATGGTGAAATGCAAACAGGACAGAAAAAAGACGGAATTGCTTAACACTTGCTTTGCCTCAGTATTCTCCCAAAAGTAAAACAGTGCTTGACCTTGGGAAAATAGATGCAGTAGGAGAAGTGCAACACAGTATAGGTAAAAAGATAGTACAGGAATATCTGGTTTCTCTAAATGAATTCAAGTGTCTGGAGCCAGATGAACTACATCCAAGAATATTAAAAGAACTAGCAGAAGTAATCTCAGAACCACTGTCAATAAACTTTGAGAATTCCTGGAGAACAGGTGAAGTCCCAGAAGACTGGAGGAGGGCAAGTGTTGTCCCCATCTTCAAAAAGAGAAAAAATGAGGAACCAAACAATTACCACCCTGTCAGCCTGACATCAATAATGGAAAAGATTCTAGAGCAGAAAATTAAACAGACAGTCTTGTAAATACTTAGTAACACAGTGATCACTAAAGTCAACATAGGTTTCTCAAAAACAAGTCAGGCCAGACTAATCTTATCACTTATCAAAAAGAGTTACAAGCTTGATAGATGAAGAGAATGCTGTGAATGTAGCATATCTTGATTTCAGTAAGACTTTTGACAAGCTCCCCCATGATGTTCTTGCAAACAAGCTAGTGAAATGGGCTAGACAATGCTGCTGTTAGGTGGATTTGTAATTGGCCAACCAAAGCCAAAGGGTAATTGGCCAACGAAAGCCAAAGGGTACTCACCAATGACTCCATTTTGGAGAGAAGTGACTAATGGGGTGCCATAGGGTTCTATCCTGGGTCCAGAGTTATTCCACAGCTTTATAAATGACTTGGAATAGACAGCATTCTTGTCAAATATACAGATGACACCAAATCAGGAGCAGTAGCTAACAACTCAGAGGTCAGGATAAGAAATCAAAATGACCTTAACAGATTAGAGAGCTGGGCCAGAACTAACAAAATGAAGTTAAATAGGGGGAAATGTATGGCACTACATTTAAGCAGAAGAAATGAAATGCACAGATATAAGATGGAGTGCTATCTGACATGACCACAGTACAAGTGAAAGGGATCTAGAAATCTTAGTCAACCACAAGTTAAACCTAATTCACCAATGTAGTGAAGCAGCTGAAAAAGCCAATACAATTCTGAACTGCATTAGTAAGAGTATAGTGTTTTAAGTCAAGTGAAGTAATAGTACTATTCTATTCTGCTTTGGTCACTATTCCTCACCTGGAATACTGTCTCCAATTCTGGGCACCAGAATTCAAGAAGAATATTGACAAGCTGGAATATGTCCAGAGGAAGGCAACCAAAATGGTAAAAGGTCTGGAAACCTAGCCCTATAAGCAGTGGCTTAAGGAGCTGGGTATGTTTAGCCTGGAGAAGACAAGGTTAAGGGGTGGCATGATGGCCAAAACAAGATTGCTCCATCTCTTCATATGACGTCCCTTTAAATATTTAATTTAAAGGGATGTCATATGAAGAGATGAAGCAATCTTGTTTTCTGCTGCTCCAGAGAGTAGGAGATGGAGCAATGGCTTCAAACTACAAGAAAAGAGATTCCACCTAAATATTAGCAAGAACTTCCTGAGAGTAAGAGCAGTTCCATAGTGGAATACACCGCCTCATAGTGTGATGGAGTCTCCTCCCTTGGAGGTTTTTAAACAAAAGCTGGATGGAGATCTTTCAGGAATGTTTTGATTGTGTATTCCTGCATAGCAGGGGGTTGGACTTGATGACCCTTGAGGCCTCTTCCAGCTCTCTGATTCTATTATTCTATAACCCATTATCCCACTTATTCAGCTCTTTTTAATATGCCTCAGTTTCTATCTCATCCTCCCACTTTCTTCCTTCATCCTATTGTTGTTGTTCTTATATGCCTTCACATCATTTCCAGCTTATGGTGACCCTACGGCAAACCCATCACAGAGTTTTCTAGGGCTGAGAGTGTGTGATGCACCCAAGGTTACCCAGTGGGTTTCTATGGCTGAGTGAGGAATCAAACCCTGACCTCCAGGATTATAGTCCAATGTCTCGATTATCCACTGAGAAATGCTGATGGAGCCCCAAATTCCAAAAATTAAGATTTCTGAAGATTAGCCAACATTAATAACAGGTTCCTATGTGAGGTCTGCCTTAGATTAGAAAGACATAAAGGCAGCTCTACACAATATTTTATCTATGCTTTGTCCAGTATCTCAGGATGTCTCATCAACCTGTTTGGGTTGGGCAGCATTGAGCGCAGCATCCTCAAATGACATGTCAGATTACTTTGCCAATCTTTCTGCCTGGAAGTGCAAAAGACTGCCTTCTCCCTATACCATGATGATGTTTTTACTGGGAAGTATAAATTTAATTAAAGTTTCTTGCACAAAAAGATCCAGAATATATTGTATTCCACAGTTTCAACATTTAATTCTATTGCTAATATAGACCATGGAGGCTGAAAAGTCCATTGGATGTTAAACAAACACAGATAACTTGGTGCTATTAGACACTATCTCCTGATACTTGCCAATGTCACTGGATTTGTCCAGTGATGAAGTTCACATACATTTGCATGAGCAAATATTCCTGTCAGTGAAGTTATAATGGGGGGAGTTAAAAGAAATACTGGACAACACAGAAACTGTTTTTCTGGAAATTCATTTCATAAATACTACACCAAGGTGTCCTTAAACCCACATTTTAAAATCAGTTTTTAAAGGGCACTTAAGTGCTTTGGATTATGTCCCATCAAGTGATTCAGAAGAAGCCCAGTGTGGAAGAAGCCCAGTGTAGTAGACAGCTGGAAGGGAGGAATTACTCATCTGATAAGTTTAATAGTAAATAAATTAACAGGAAATGAAAAGCTGCACACGGAAATGTTTTAAAATCTCAAGGGACCAAATCAATCTATTAAATTACAAACTTGTCACTGCCATCATTAAGGTTTTTTTTTATTAATGGTTACTGCAAGTGAAAAAATATTGGTTCCTATTAAACATTTCAAATTTTTATATTAGCCAAATGCTATCCTTTTATTGACCCCTGCACAATATTTTCTTCAACCTGGTGTTCATTTATCAAAACAGAACAAAAGCAGAGGGAAGCAGGGGGATTAAACTGATAAGGCTATGGTGTCTGGGGAGGAGGATTTTTGCTCGTGACATGGCCTCACTCCAGAACTACCCTGTCCTTGAAAGCTGCTATTTCCATAGATTGGGAAGCTTCCAATAGTGGCTATACGTGACAAATCCTCTAATAGGTAAGGCGTATCCCTCCAGATGTGGCTGGATTGCAACTCCCATTGTGCCATTGGTTATGCCGTCCAGTGTTGATGAGAGCTGAGGTCCAACTGCATCCAGAGGATCATACTTCCCTCACCCTATCTTGAATAATCTATACCTCATTCTGGTTATAATCTGCAGTGAGTGAGTTCACTGTTAGAAAGATGTATGTGTATTTAACATTGCTCAGAGCTCCTTGCTGTATTTTAGCATCCTAGGTTTAGCTGAGGATAGGGTTCCTCCATGTAAACCATAAGTAACCTTACACTTAAGGCTGCTGCCTATTGATATCATTGTTTTACAATGCGGTGTGATGCCAAGGCCCCCAGTACAAACTGACACAATGCAAAAGAAGTGTCTCATCGAATTAGGGATTTGCCCAAGTCTTTTCTGCCGATGCCCCTTTTCCATCCACAAAGATAATGCAAGTGTGCTATTTTAAACCATGGTGCTAACATGCTTAAGGGCACAAAGCCTTCCTCAGCCAGCATATACTGCATCTCACATGACTTTAATTGCATAGTGAAGAAAGAGGAAGAGAAGCACTTGGCAAGGCAGGGTGTCAGGCACCAAGTAATTGTATTCACAAGGTCATAATACATTTGCCTTTCACTCCTGGAGAAAGGAAGCCAGTGTCCCTTATCCCTTGGCAGTTAAGATATGCATCCCTTGTCACTTGTCAGTTAAAGGAATTCACTGGTGGACTGGAACTAGCAGGAGCTGTTTGGCTCTCCCCATGGCAAGAGTTTATGTAAAAAATGATTGTACTCAGATTAAAATATCATTATTTATTTTGAAGCAAGACTGAAGAAACTGGCACTCCTTGTCAGATGGGATTTGGGCTCAGCTGTTTGGATGGATTGCTAGACAGCTGTCAAAAATTGTCTTGGGAAAACATTGGAGAAATCTTCACTTTTCATTTCAGGATAATAATCCAGGTTTTGTATCAAGGGGTGGTGTAGCTGGGCACTGGCGTATCATTCTGAGAACATTATAACACCAGAATCATTTGAGAGGGCCAATGTGGTGGGACTTTCCCATAAGAGGTCTAAGAGGTGATTTCCTACCATTGTACATGTTCTTCCTTTATGAATATATTAACTATCAAAAGAATATGAAGAGAGAGCCACTAGAAAACAGACTTCATGAAAAAGTCCTCTTAATCCTCAGCGGAATGGTTGACAGGCTTTTCTAACATAGACCAAGTTAGTTCAGATTAGTTCTCAGGAGGACAACAAACAGAAAAAAAATCATAATATTTTACATGGAGTACCCACTTTACCAAGATAGATCCAAACTAAATTGAGCATGCTTTAGTCCCATTGAAATCAATGGAACAAATTGGTCAACGGATTTCAAGTATATATACATTTCTGGATCCAACCTAATAGCCCAACTTTCATTTAAAAGAAGGAAGTTTCAAAGGCTTTAGTGAGAAGTGAAACTTTCTGTGTGAACAATGCATGGTAAAAATTACCAATACATGGTAACATTTCCAGAACTGAGGAGGGAAGAGGGACTGATCAAAGGGTTTTCTATAATGGAGGAAGGTGCATAATACCCCATCCAAGACTAACAGAAATATAATCAAATTTTCACATCTTCATACCTGAATTCCCCAAGCAGTGAAACCCATAAACATTACTTTGCCTTGTCAGATGACATCACCAGAGACTTAACAGGGTGTGCTTCTGTGTGAGCCTGTATGAGGCTCTGTGTGTATGAAAGAGAGGGGGGTATTGACATCCATATATAGGCCCTTTCCACAGCACACACCCCTCCTGCAACGGGGACAGGAAAAGGACAGAACCTTTCTGTATGATGTTATTGCAATCTTGTCCTTCTCCCATCACTAGGCAGCACAATCACAGATTAAATCATTGATGGATTTCCCCTGTCAGTGACCCATGAACGTGCCACCATCCTGGACTTATGTGTCCTGCAGAAGCTGCAAAATTACAATGGTGTTGCCTGGGAAAGTACCTGCTGTGCTGAGGAAGGAAGAGGCATGGCCATCACACTCCCTTCCACAGGGAGCCAGTCGGTGTAAAGGGGAGAGATCCTGTCACACTCCCCTGCTGGCAGAGCCACTGCTGAGATCCCCCACTGGACAACTTTGCTAAAAGACAGGATGCAGAAAGGGCTATTGTCCTATCTCAGTCCCAGCACAGCTAATAAATAAAATAAAACAAAGTGAATATCTCCCAGCTTGTTACTTATTTCCAGGCAGTAAGCATGGAGTCATAAATAAAGTCCAACATAGAGTGCAGCAAGGTTTCACAGGAAGGGAGTGTCCAAGGTCAATCCAAGCATTCATCAAGCCATTCAGCAAGGTAGCAGGTCAGATAAGCTCTGACAACTCCTGGAGGAGAAGGATCCCAGCTAAATAGGTCCCGAGCCTAGCGCAGCTTAGACTTGATTGATTGTTGTCAGTTATAAATCCTGAGAGAGCGACATTGACTCTCTCTTTGCTGCCTGTGCACTGTGAAACTGGGTCGAGGTAAGTGTTCCTCTATATCTGAATAGGCAGGACTCTCTGTTGGAGCTGGCACCATCCCCGTTCTGTTTCCTGCACTGTAACCTCTCTCTGTACAGCAGGCCCTGGCATGCCCTCTGTTTCAGACTCTGAGTCAGAGTCCATGCTCTGAAAGCAGGGCATGACAGCTATAGACCAAGCATAGATGGAGATTCACAATAATGACTGTCTACTAGACCTCTACTCTCATCAACTTGGTGGGAAATTGCAACCTAAATATCTCCATCCAGGGTTCCATTTAGTTTCACAAGCTGGGTCAGTCTTCCAGTTGCAATTTCCAAAGCTGATCCCTTTATCCATACCCTATACAGATCAAATGAATACACTCCTTATCAGGGGAGGGAATGGGCTAGTAAGCCACAATCTCAAGAGGGGAAGAGTCAGCACTTGGGCAGCATTTGATCTTCCAGATAGTTTGTCCTACAACTCCCTTCACCTCCACTCAGTGTATAGGTAAGTTGGTAGGAAGGGGGACCAAATGAATTTTAATCCACTGGAAATGTTGGCTGGCAATTCTGAGAGATTCCAACAAGTAATTTTCCACGCTTTGAGCAAATGATCGCCACAACAAGACAAGTATCTAGCTGCTTTGCCAGAGCCAGCTAATGAAATGAGAGTCATCCAGTCTCCAATCAAGTAATGTCTTATAGTCCTACCAATTTCATTAATCATCCCCTTGCCACAGTCACAGAATCAGAGAAGTGTTGGGAGGGATCTTCAAGAAATCACTCAAGACCAATCTCAAATATCATTATTTAATGCATATTTTCTGTAATATATACAGGCTGCAAAATTCTTGAAGTCTTTCTTAACACAGAAATTACTAACTTTGGGTGCACAATTGCATACTATGATATATAAAAGACAATGTTCATGTTTGGTTTTATCAGTAAGAATAGCACCATTTACAAAATCAATTACCGCTTGCACCATCCATCCCTACAGTAATAATTTGTATGAGGAAATATGGCTATGGGTAATAGAAGTGGTGCTTTTTATTCCTGTCTATCAGGTGCAGAAATAAAACCCTCCTCGCTTAATCTTTTGGAACAGGTCTGGAAAATTTACAAGCCATCAAGCTGAATGCATCCCGCCAGCCTTGTATGACAGCCTACCAGATGCTTCCCAAATGTCCATTTTTGTAATTGATTGATTGATTGGCTGCCTGTTTACCCAAAACTGCCCACAAAAGGAAGGAAGGAAGTTTTATTACCAAAACCAAGTCAGACACTGAAGTGAAATACGCTGATGTCTTGCATTAGGGTAAAAAATGTACTATATGTAATGTAATGTAAATCCCTAGCCAGCACAGCCACTGGTCATGGTAGCTAGTGGATGCTGGGAACCATCGACCAAAAAAAAAAAAAAAAGTAATTTTCTGAAGCTCTGCTTGTGGGCTGTCTATGAATTTCTGGAGATATTCATTGTGATTCTCTGCAACCAGTTCATAAAATGGCCACTAGAGTGATCAGTGCTGCAATCCATACAGAACATTGTATGCTTCATTGGTGGCCAGGTTTAAAAGACAGATTTTGCCTCTGACAATGCACATCTACTCAGAAGTTCAATTTTTTTCTCCGAGGGACTATTCCCTCCTGATAAGTCAGCACAGGATTGCAGCCTCAAAGTCTCAAATGGCCTGGGTTTACAGAAATATTAAAGACTGCCTCTTCACATTTAGACCACCATGTGTCAGTCTATCTTCCACTGAGGAGATACTTTGTGTGGCTCTGTGGTGTTTGAAGATGGGCAACAGAGTCTTCCTTGCTGTGACACTGTCTTCCACCACCACCATGACTCCATTTCCTTTTGTTTTGACTTTTAGCTGTAGGGTCAAAATGGCCTTCTCCCAGATGCTTCTGTGGCAGCCCTGGTCAGCTTCATTTTTTGATAGAAAATGCCCATGGTGATCATCAGTGTTTCTGCTGATTGGAATTGTACTGGATTGGGACTATGGTCTGTGGAGAGGGGAAGTTAACACTTTGTCCCTCACCCCACCATTCCTATCAGACCCGCCAACCTCCTGGGAGCTCTTATCTCATTGGAAATAGTAAAGGGGGCTCAAAATTCAGATGAAGACCACAGCTGGAAGAAAAGTTAAAGCCTTCCCCCAGGCCATAATTCTGACAAAGCCACTCCATACTTATGGGTTGAAAGGCAAACTAGCCAGTGGAAGCCATTTGGCTGCTTGAAGCAAAGGACAAGATGGTAGCCCCTCTTGTATGAAAGCATAGTGGACAGGCAGTTGAATCTTTCTTCTGTGCTAATGATGGGGCAATTTCCTCCACCCCATCTGGAGGCAGCAGGCTAACACTGGGGGCATAGGTCGAGACACAGGGCACAAAATCTGTCTGCTCCCTGACTCTGTTGTCTGAGGCAAATGGTTCAAGTATGCATCATGGTAGGCTTGGCCCTGAGTATCACAAATTCTGCATCTCATTCAGTGATACCCTAAGAATGATTGATTCAAATAAAAGATCACTGTATTTTTAGCCCACAATTCCTCCAAGGAATTCAGAGTGATGTCCACAATTCTGCTCCTCTGTTTTATTGTCAGAACAAACCCAGAGAGGCAAAAGGTTGACTGACTAGGCCTGAGTCTCCCAGTGAGCCCCGAGGCTGAGGAAGCATATGTGTTCCTACGGTGCTAATCCAACACACTAACCAATGTGACACAGTAATTCTTAAAATGTCAATAAAAGTAGATGTCAGGGCAGGAGTATTATGAGAGCTTTCAGACACTCTCAGATGAGGCATGCTACTCTCCTATCATCACTTCAGACCTTGGGCTAACTTTGAAGCATCTTTCCCCAATCTAATGAGATGCATAAGTTCAGGCCTACAACTCTCAGCAGCCTCAGTGAGCAAGCCAGTGGTCAGAAATGGGGTGGGGGATGTCAGAGTTCAACTGTCAGCCTGTGCTTATCAGCCAGCAAGGGAAGGAAAGCAATAGTACTTGCCCAAGAGGAGGCGGCAGTGGGGAGTGTCCAATGCTAACAAGTAGAAACACTGAACCAAGCAAAAGTGAAGATCAATCCAAAAGTCCAGAATGCCAGAGGTCCATCCAAAAGGTCAAGAAAGCCAGAACACAAGGGTCGTGGGAGCTTGAGTAGCTACAAGCAAACAGCAAGCCACGCCGATAGACTTATATAGCCAAGGAAAACAGGTGTCTCTCATCATTGTTCTGTATTTTCATTCTCACCAAAATGGCTTCGCTATGAGCTGCTCTTTTTTGTCTCCTCCATGATTGAGAGCTGGGGGGCAAAGGTGGATCTAATTCCTCTAAATCATTGCTGGCCCCTTCTTTCCCTGGCACTGGCTGCAGCAACTCTGTCTCAGCTTGTCCTTCAGCTGGTGGGGGTGTTGGCAAGATAGTTTGGTCTATTACTGGCTCTGTTTCTGACACAATTCCTCATCAACATCTGAGCCATCATATATCACATGGGAGTACTGGCCTATAGAAAGCAGCATCTAGCCTTTCTGGAACAATCTGGAAGGAAAAGATACCTATTGTGGTTCAGCTGACATCTCTGTAAATGACTCTAGGCTGCTCCACAAAAGAATCATCATCATCATCATCATCATCAATCATCATCATCATCATCTAGTTTGGTGGTGGTGGTGGTGGTGGTGGTAATATTCTTCAATTCAGGAAGTGCAACAAGTGTGCTGCCAATAAATAAAACCAATAAACAGAGTGGTGATGGCAAAGGATGAACAAACAAAACCAGAGGTGTATCTGAGATAATTTAGCAACCTTGTTTTCAGCTGGGGGAGGCTAGACAACTTGTTAAAAAAACAACAACTCTCAATTCATCCATAACAGCCCAAGGCTGAAATGTTTGTCCCTGCCATGCACATTATAGCCTGAGATATTAGACATTAAAACCCTGAGTTGTTCACACACCAATTACTGACTCCACTGTTAACACAAATAACAAACGATCTTCCTTTTGAGAAACCCCATAAAAAAACAGAGAATCCAATTTAAGCATGATTCTCCCATTTGTCCTGAACAGAAGAGACAACATTCTCACAACCATATTCTCTGCCTAGCGGCCTGCTGAGCCCGAGATAAGCCAGACTATCTCCAATTTTATTAGTAAACATAAATTATGCATTTTCTCTCAGGGTGTTAGCAGCACAACTGCCCAGCCAACAACGTAATTCCAATGCTTTAAGACACTAGTAAACAAACATTCAAAGCCTATGGCAACTGGTACGCTTTTTGTGGTTTCTCAGGCCGCATTACAGCAGCAGGAAAAATAAGATAGTGGATCTATTTCCAGTGTCTAAAAACACCTTTTAAAAGCCATTAAGCATATGTCCAAGCACCTCCAGAGTAATCTATGGAAGGTCAAAGACATTCAGGTGATAGCACAAATGTTTTAAGCAGCATCCATCTGTCTCTGCATGCATGTCTTCATAGAACTTCCTGAATGCTCTATTCTGTTGCTGGAATTTAAACCCACTGTATGCCATGAAAGACCTTCAACTCCCTCTGATAGTAACTAATTAAAGTCACTATGTTAATACACTCAAGCAGATCCACACCGGTACTTTCATCTTCAAAATAATACTGTCAGGCAAGGGTAGCTAACCTAATGCATTCTAGATTTTCTACACTCCAACTCCCATCATCTCTGATCGTTGACCAGGATAGCCAGGGTTGTTCAGAGGTGGCTAATTATTTATTTCTCCCCACACACCTTTTTTTAACAGACAAGTTAGCAAGCCTAGCAGCTTTTCCAATGCCACAAATGCGATGGAGCATGAACCCAAACCTCTAACCAATGTACTAGAATGACTTCCTGATTTTATCCACTCTGGAGTTGCTGATAGAGTGAAGTCTTAGCGATCAGCTGTGTGGGTCAGTTGTTACACAGCACAACTTGTGTGACCGAAAGCTGCTTCTGATCAGGTGTATATCTGTTTTGCATTATGCATTGTGAGGCATTATAGTTAGAGAGGAACTGGAATTGGAACTGGAACTGGAATTGGAACTGGAATTGTCTGTAACTCTAAATCAGTGCTGGAATTCCACAGCCCACATTGTCCCTCCTTTATAGCACTTGATGGCTCCTTCTTTCCTGCCATACCACAGCAGGACGAGGAAGAAGAGGTACAGACAAAAAATTATGTCAGTGGCCTCTGATAATCCTACCAGGCACACATGGAACCACCATCAGTGAGTTTCTCCAGTTTATTTCAATGCAAGCTGCAGCTTTTTCCTACTTTCCAGCATTTCACGGGTGAAAACTGGCACTTGTGGCTTTGCAACATCAGAATACAGCCAAGATCACAAAATATATTAATGTAAAAGAACACACAAGCTAGGAGGCTTCAGGAGTTTGCTTTTGCCTGAGTCTACAGGGAAATACAACACTCCACCTCCTCCCTTTTTCTCCCCACTGCTGAGTTAATCAGTCCAAACTACCTTTTCACTTTGAACTTAGTTTGCAGCAACTGAACTTAGTCCTATTCCACAGCACCCTCCCAACCCGCCATGGGGACAGGAGAAAAAACAGGACCGCAACAATGGTTCTGCATGATGTCATCATGGTCCCATCCTTCTTCTGTCACAACCACAGATTAAATCATTGACAGGTTTTTCTCATCAGTGACCCATGATCGTGCCAGCATCCTACCCTTACCTGTCCTGCAGAAGCCTGGGAAGCACCATGGCTGCACTTCCTGCCCCAGTGCAGCTCCTCCCAGCAGAGCCGATGCCGGGATCCCCACCAGAGGACTCTGTGGAAAGGTAGAGTGTGGAAAGGGCCTAAGATAAGGACAAATGGGGGAAGTGGAAGGAAGAGAGAGAAACTGGGACATTTTTAAAACAGAATAAAAAGTGGGGAGATAGAAGATTAATTGAGACTGTCCTGCCTAATCAGGACAGTTGGAGGATATGCTCTTTGCATAGCAAGAACAAGAAATATTCCTCCATTAACAACTACTCCTCCCTTAAATGACAGGGAAAACAGGTATAAATGACAGACACTGACCCTTTCTGCAACTTACCTGCGTCCAGCACAGTCATGCTAGGATCATGCGAGCAGCCTCTTCCATGAGGCTGTCATGTCCCCTCTGCTTCTTTTTTTTTTTTAATAATTTTTTATTGATCATGTCCCCTCTGCTTCTGCTCTGCAAGAGATGCCTGCCGGCTGGCAGGCACCATGAGGGCTCCGCCTCTTCCTTCCTCAGCGCAGCCGGGTATTTTCCCAGGCTGCACTGGGGGAGGAAGCACGAGGGCCACAGCTCCGGATGCTCCACACGCAAGGTAAGTGTGTGTGGGGTCCTGGAGCAATGCACGATTGTGCACCATTTTTGGCTAAAAACTGAAAATGATATAGTGCATGATTGCCGCCTGCTGGCCCTGGCAGCGCCGCACAATTGCGAGGACGTCATCTGAAACACTCCTCGCAATTGTGCAATGCTCCAGGGGCCCTTTCGCATGATGAATGCCATGTGAAAAGGGCCACTTTGTATGTGCCTTCAAGTTACCTGTCAACTTATGGCCACTCCATTAATTTCATAGGGTTTTCTTAGGCATACTTGGGGTAGTTTTTCAAGTGCCTGCCTCAAATATAGCCTACAGCATCTGTTTTCTCTAGCCCTCCCCCACTGCTTTTTTTACCCAGATATACACTGTCTTTTCCCCTCCATCAATGTACCTCTCCCCGTAGTACTCATTCGCCTTCTTTCATCATCAGGTGGTGGCACCTTTTCTTTCTCTATCTTTTAACTGGGTATCTCTGAAGGAAGCTGGGCTTGCTTCTTTCATTTTGATTTCCCCATTGTGTCTCAAACCTCATATAGGACCATTAAGACCAATTGTTCTCAGCCTGTGGTTTTCCAGAATCTGCCATCATTGACCATGCTGGTAGAGGCTTTGGGAAGCTAAAGGACAAAGCAGATGGAGAATCACAGGTTGAGAATGCCTAGTCTAGACTAGATGGTCTGGAGGCTTTGGAACAGATGGACTTTAGGAGCCACACTTTGTGCCCTGCAGGTTGCAATTTGCCCATACCTGGTGTAGACATTCTTTGGAGAAATACAGAACAGTGAGTGGGACTGCAGCTGCCTCTGCATGCTTATTTATACATTTAAATAACAAGAGAGGAAGAAAAGCATATCAAAAGCAATGAAGAATATCAATGTGAAGGAAGAGACTGAGAGTGAAAACAGAGCACACTGGTGTGTCTTGGTGTGTGCGTGTGTCTTTGTCTAAATGCGTTAATATGACAGAAATGTGGCAACTGCATTTGGGAGCCCTCTAGGCTACATGGTGGTCCAGCCATAGCACGTGTCATGCCCTGCCTTGAAGACCCTGACAGTGAGGAGGAGGGTTTTGAATCTGAGGCAAAGGTTTGCCCAGAAGTTTGCCCAGAGGAAACAAACAAACAGTTCCTTGCACAGCAGGAGCCTGAGTAAGGGGAACAAATATGAGAAGACAAAGCAACACAGACTCTCATCGTATTGGAAAGATGACGCTAGAAAGAAGGTCTCAGGCATTCAGCTTGTTTATGTAACAAACAACCATTAATGAGAGAACACCTATGGGAACATCATTACCCCCATAAAAGGGAAAAGCTGGCTTATCTCCTCAGGGTCAACTACTAATCCTCCTAGTGGTTAAAGCGCTGTGTTGTGCCTTCCTGAATTCTGCCTCTCTTGGACCTCTGCTTTCCTGACACTGATTTGTCTTTGTCTTTGTAGATTTGTCTGCTTTGGGACTTTGAATTCTTGACTTGAACTTGATTTGAATGACTCCCTCTCTCTGCTGTGAGTAAAGCTAGTTAGCTGCCTGGTCCACCTGGGACACAACCGCATGACCCCTGAGTGAATCTCTTTACACTTGGAAATACATAGTTCAACAACATCTGGAGGGCCATACATTTCCCAGTTGTGTCACAGAAATGTAATGTCCCCAACTCCTTTCTGCTTACTTTCCATTCAGCTTCAGGACTGAACCTCTCAGAAAATCACCTCTCATCTGTGTAGAAAGTTGTGTATTAAAGTAAATAATCTCTAGAAATAACCTATGCCCACAAACCCAGCACCAGTGATGCACACATTGTGGAAGACTCTTTAAAAATGCTCATTCTGTGCCAACATTTATTGTCATTCTCCCTGCCTACCCACTCACATTTCAGCACAGAAAAGGACAACACAGATGGGTTGAAGAAAAAGACAACTAACATGACCAAGCAGTTGCAGCAGCTCCCAAACAAGCAGAAGTTACCAAGTCTGAGATCATTTTCTATATGGAGAAAGATGAGTAAGGCTAAACATAAAATTCTAAAGATTTAGACATCAGGGTGCAAAACTTCTACACACCAATTGGAAGGTAGAAAATAAAAGCTCCTCCAGACTGGTCAAAATCTCTGGGATTTGTTGGGAGTAAACTGCCTGTAGTTATTTGGGATAAGGGGAAGGAAGGGGTCTGATATCCTTGCAATGTTTTTCCTATCCTGGTATTTTCCTTGTGAATTTTCATTATTAATAGTAACTTTCTATTCCCACTGCAGGGGGTCTTTTCCCTCTGTTTCAGGAGTTTCTGATACAAACTAGGGTAAATGTCATACATTTGTCTCAGTTCCCTGCATTGTAATTTTAGGTGTGACTTCGGTCAGAAAGGCTTTCAACCAACCTTGGTTTATTCATTACATTTCTGATTAGCAGGTTGAATATTTCTTCTTCTTTGCCCCCATTTCGTTTAGAGTTATAGTGCTAAAGTGGTACAGCACTATGACTATAGGAACAATTTAAAAAATAAACTTACAATTAAAAACAAGGAATGTCGATACTGAGGAAGGAGCATGAAGGGAAGGCCTTGAGTTCTTTTATCAATAAATCACTCACTTATACCTTTCTCCCCAAAACTGGGACCATAAGCAACAAAAAACCAGGGCCAAAACCTCGGTATACAGAGAGCACAACTGGATGTGGGAGTAGAAACAGTCATTAGAAACCATGAAATCCTGAAAGAGAAAGTCTTGGCATATACCAGAACTATTGGGCAATCTGGAAGAGCAGTGAGACATGGAGAGTTTTTTTCTCCTCCTCTCATAATACTAGGTTCTGGGATCATCTAGTGGTGCCCAAATGGTGGCAGATTCAAGACATATGAAAGGAAGTTTTTCTTCCCACAACACATAATTTAAATTTGTTGTAACAACAGCTTGGACAGCTTTAAAAGAGGATTGTATGAATTCATGGAGGAAAATGCTACTGAACATAACAGCTTTACATGGTCTTCCACATCAGAGGTGCTGTGGGATGGAACATGGGTGGTAGGGTGCTGTTACACTCAAGTCTGGATGGTTGGCTTTCCACAGGCATCCTATTGGCCACTGTGGGAACAGATTGGAAGGGCCCTGCTCTGATTCAGCACAGCTCTTCCAATATTTTCAATCTTCGCCCCCTCTGTTGCCCCAAAACATGGGTGACTCAGGGTTCTACCCACAATGTCAGTGACTCCATGTGATGATGGGGAATTACAGCTCAATTAGGAGGTCTGTGAGAGGGAGGTGAGATCTTCTACCAATGTTTACTGGGTCTTGCAAGAAAGAACCAGCCAGAGATTCCACATGTAAACTATAATGTGTTTTATTGAAAGATCAGTCATGCACGCAAACATCCAGACACTCACACACTCACACAAGAGCTACTACTTTCTAAACCACATTGCTTCTTCACTACTGTTTTGGATTGGTAAATATCACCCATTTTACCCTGAAATCTTGCTATCTTAAACTTTTGTTCCTTTTCCTTCAGTTAGCCTTGTGTGAGTGAATCACTGTTTGGATCTTGTGTGTGTGTGATTGAATTTCCCTCAATAAAACACACTTTAGTTTACTTTTGAATCTCTAGCTGGTTCTTCCCTGCAGTAGACCCCACAAACATTGGTGTCAAAGATCTTGTTGAGGTTACCCCCCTCTTGCAGGCCTCCTGATTTATTAATTCCCCACCTTTGAATGGAGGTACTGGCATTGCAAGTGGACCCCTGAGTCACCCATGTTTTGGGGTAACACAACTGCCATTGTTCTACTCTATAGGATCTTGGGTATGGCAGTTGAGGGAGGAGCATTTAGAATTCTCAGCCAGAGAGCTAGAACCTCACAAAACTACAAACCCCAAGATTCCGAAGGATGGAACCATGGCAGCTGAAGTAGTAGTTAACATGGAATCATGGTGGTATCATTGTGGGATGTGAATGAGCCCCAGGCTGGATGCATTTATGCAGAAACAATATAGCTCAGTTCCTAGAACCAGAAAGACCTGTGCTGGACCAAAGGCTAAGCCATTCATTTTGAACATTTATCTAGGACAACTATCTCCTCAATGGGATATAAATATATTTTAGAGCATTTTCCTATTATTTTATACTTTACATTTATATTCTTAGCCTTTATGTTCAAGGGGCCACTGGTTATGTTGACTTCTTCATAACTGAGTGCTTTCAGCTAGAGAATCTTCTTATCTAATATATCATTTGATGATTTGCTGACAGTTTATTGGAAAAGGAGTTATCCTTTGTACTCAAGGTTTTGGCGCACATACGCCCAGAGGCATGGGAGCTGTGAATTTTAGATGCATGAACAAAAACTCAATGGAATATCCTATGATTTTAAACCTACTATTTAATACAGCTGTGATGTTTGGGCAAATGATGTTACCAAATGAGTTTTTAAATCATGTCTTCAATTTGTCAGTGTTACAGTACATATATTCATATTCAAATATATTCATATATGTGCACACGCACACAGACACATGATTAGTACTTAGGAAATGGTGTGTCTGGCACATATTACTGTAGAAGACACACCCCTTTTCTTCCTCATGGAAAGGAAAACATCTCCTAAAATGGATCCTGATTCAGTACCAATGGGTAATTTTAAAAAAACAAAACATAAGAAATAGCCCTTTTAATTTAGAACTTTTGCTCTGAAGAATATGTAAATTTAATTGAGTACAAGTCATACAGTTAATCAAGTAACATTCCTCCAATGTGGTAACAGTCCTAATATCGCAAAGTAGCCAGCAGCATATGATGAAGTGATTTGGTATTATTCTGTCCTCAGGAGTGCAACCATGAAGAAATAGAAAATGCCACTTTAGAACTTCTGAAGTTAGTTCCAAGTCCATGAATCTTTGAACTGTCACCTGAGGAGCCCCCTGCTTTTGCAAAAAGGTTCTTGGGCCTCAGCCTGCTGGCAGAAAGTAGAAGAAAACTTTCAGGTACCGGTACTTTCAGGCATCAGTTTGCCTGGAAGAGGCGAAAGAGGATGCTTTTACAGGGGGCCAATTTGCACGCAAAATGATTCTGCAGACTAGGCATTTCCAGGCTAGAAATAACACTGCCATGTCCTGTGCTGATTACAGCTTTTCTCTCCTCCATCCACTTGCTTATCTATCAGTAACAATCATTACACCAGCACTGAAGAAGTTACTTTTTGACTATGTAGCCACCATGGCCAGAGGCTGTCTAAAGCAGTAACTTCTCTGAGCTACATGTTACACCGGAGGTGCACAATATTTTTGGCCCAGAGGACCACATACAGTGATGGATGAGGAATCAGAAGCTGGCACAGGGCTACATACACCCCGCTCTCTCTTTGGACTTTCTATCACACCATTCTCATCATTCTTTCCCCCATCATAGAAAAAGTGAGCTGTAGGAGAATTTTGTGATGAAGAAAAGCATCTCAATTGCTTCCAGCAGAGTTCATACAGAACACTATTTCCACACTGAGAGCAACCGTGTGTACACAGTGAGCTCTCTGCATTCAGTCAAGCTTTTAGGACATCTTGGCGGTGGGGTGTGTGTGGAAGTGCTAACATTTAAGGCCATGCAGGGCACAGATTGTGCACCCCTGTGGTTGCACCATCTCCCTCCCTCCCTGGAATAAAAAGTACCTAAGGTACAGATAAGTCTTGATTTATGTCAGGGTGGTGTTCCTGGACTCACGATGTAAACCGATAGTAATGTAAATGTGGGGAGCCAGTTCTGTAAGGAATCACTGGAGACTGGGGGGGGGATGTATTCTGATGGCACTGAAGCAGCCACAAAGTTGGTGATTTTACTCAAACTGCCACTTATAATTAAGACTCCAGTTGTTGCTCAAGCAAGTCAAGATTCCTTCCAGCAATACCAAAACTTCAAGATTCCAGTTTCGTCATCCCCCTCATGCCTGCCTTCTAAGCAGGCCACGGAAATCTCTTTCTTTCACCAATGGCAAGACTGCAGTTGCTTTCTTTCCCTGTGCATTGTGGGTAAAACTTTCACTGATTTATTTATTTCTGGAGAAACATTGTAAATTTGATGCAAACTGAGGCTTATTTTTTATCTTCTTGTAACTTTGGTTTTGGGCTGCCATCACTAAGAAATCAAGTATTGGAAGTGGCTAATTTCCCCTATTTTCTGATCAAGATGTATGTGTGGGATCAAAAATACCAAGCCAAGATTCCCCTAAAAAAAATTTTTTTAAAAATTGTATTTTAGCTTTTATTTTGTTTTACCTCCTGTTTCTCATCTGTATTATATCAATATTACATTTAATTGAAAACATGTTTTCTACATGACTTAACAAATTATTCTCCTTCACCCCTTCTCTACAAACTCCATCACTTTAACATTAGTAGTACTAAAAACTAGTTGCATCTTGAGACCATCAAACTTTATTAGGAAAAATGAAGGTAACAAGAACACTTAAAGGTAATGATCCTGTTGAAAAAAGATACAAAAGTCAGTTTTCCAATTAACAACCTTTGGATATTAAGATATTAGGGCATACAGGAGGAGAAAGGAAAAGGATAGTTAGTAACTAGTCTGAACATTTTATGGCCCCATCAGAAACAATGCTAGGTCTGCTACTAGGTCTAGGGTTCATCTTGAAGGCACTGAACTAAATGATCAAAATTTCTCATGCATATAACAAGGGCTGACATATTGCAACAACTGCACTGGTATCAAAGAATATGGATCAATCATATTAACAGAAGCTTGATCCTGTAATTTGTGTTGGTAATTCTTCTCAAGCCTTGTGGTAAACAGACAACGAAGACAGAAAGCATACTGGCAATATTGTAGCTCTCCATGCGGTTGAATTATGCACTTGTAGAGGACTTCCTGGCTCTTAATTGTATTGTTCTGCCTTCTTCGTTGCTCTTCATCTTCAGGTCCAGCAATCCCCTGATGCTGCTCACCCATTTAAATCATATCCAGCTGCAAAAAACCACATAGCAGTAAGAAAACAAGTCACAGATGTAAGAATAAAACCTATTAGGATGTATTGTGGGTTTTAAAAATGCATGCATGCGCACGCGTCCACACATACACACACCTGTGCAGCCTCTTAAAACATGAGAAAGGTCTACTCATAGAAATATTATTCATTGGTAACATGGGTAGCAAATCTGCATCCTTATCAAAGCACTCAAGGCAACTTAGGTAGAGCTGCCCAGGTGGTCTTTGTTCAGATCGTGTGCAAAGCTTAGCTTGCCTAGCTTCAGAAATTTAGCCATATCATCTGACAGTATGTAATATACATATATATATGTGTGTGTGTGTGTATGCACACGTACACACATACATACATACATACCCAAACCCAAGCCTCTTCTGATTCAAAAGCCCAGCCCTCTAATCATACAAGCATGCGGGCCACTTGGAAAAAGTTCCATTTTAAGATCGCAACTCTCAGAATTCTCCAGCCAGCATGAAAGCATTGATTCTGGGAGCTGTAGTTCCAAAAAGGAAATTTTCCAAGCTTTGGGAGGCTGGCTGTAGATAGGAAAAACCTGCATTTCAGCATTACCTACTCTAGTGGCCTTTAAACTTGATGGACAAAAGGGTCTATTTTTGTATACTAAATGATAGCAATTATATTTGCTATAAAGGGAAATTCCGTTTGTTGTGTGAGTCTTTCTTTCAAAGGAAAGGATTGTGTAAATAACCCACAAACTACACTACAGATGAGTATCATATAATCACATGTATAGTTGTGGTAACACCTTGAATTCATTTGTTACAAGCAGCAAAGCATCGCTTGCTTCACCCTGCAAAAAGGTCTCCAAAGAAAAGACGCCCATTCACTCAAACAGAATGGGGTGAGGCCAAGAATGAATGTATTTCTGGAAAGATCTTTTGAAGAAATGGGTTTTGCCTTTCTCCAGCACACATAAGAGGGCAAAGCAATGACATTTATGTTAATATATATGCTATTTTTTCTTGTTTTCCTTTCCCTACCATACTGCCTCAAACTTTCAGACTTTAGATGGATCCCTCCTACTAAAACATTCACTCAGATTTCCTAATGCATGACAGCCCCCTCTCAAGCTAGGTAAACACAGGTTCGTTGCACACGTACGCTCCACATAGGTATATGTATGTGTGTATGTCCACCTAAGGATCTGTCAGCTAGGAAACTATTCTAGTCTTCTCCAACTCCAAGTCATAATGTGATGATGAGAAAAATATTTCACCACTCCTTCAGTAAAATTTGACAGGGCCACCAAGGCTCCGATGAAGGGGCTCTAAGGACTGGATCTGCTTTACAGATCACCAGTGGCCATCTTAGCTACAGGGCACTGAGGCATGAGAACTGCTTATGTGCATCATTTCATAACATTCTGCAATATGAACCCATTGTTTTAATAACCGTGTTGGAGCATTTCCTTACAATACTTACAAGATCATCAACATCATCGCCTTCATCTGTCACTGGTGAAACTTCCATGAGTTTTTCTTTGGGAGCCAAGAACTACAAATAAAGTTGATTTGAATGTAATCAGTAATTTATTAAGGTTATTCTTTCCCTGTGATCTACTACAAGAGACTAAATACCCTGAAGGAACTAGATCCCATCTGATCTTGGAAGCTTAAGCAAGGTCAGCTTAGTACTTAGTATTGGTTAATACATGGATGGGAGACTACCAAGGAATTCTAGGTACTGTAGGCTATATTTCAGGGGAAGGAACTGACAAAACCACCTCTGAGTATTCCTTGCATAAGAAAACCCTATGAAATGCATAGTCACCATAAGTTGACGGGTGCCTTAAAGCACACACACACACATGCACACAAATGATCTACTACAGACATAAGAAAAAATCAGCCTTCTATAACCTGTTGCCCTCTGAACACGTTGGATTAAAGACTGGAGAAGCTGCAATAATTAATAATCCAAAAGGAGAAAAATTACTAATTACATTAGAATAGAAACTTAAAAGCTCTCAGGATACTAAGAATTCCAGTCATGTCAGCAAATCGAGGGCAGGATTTCTAGGAATGTTAAGACCAACCACTGGCTGGACATTAAATTTAAACCAAACAAATTTTACTTACCATCCACTGGGTCAGACTGTAACCAAGGCCCAAGTTAACCAACAGGAAGAAAAGCTCACAGACTGAGAATACCATGTGGTTGATTTTCTGTTTGACAACTTTCCTCAACCAGAAATTGCCTTACAATTCTATTATGTGCCCATAAGAGCAGCCTCATTTGGCTTTTGATTCAGTGTCATGTATGATAATACTGTTAAGAGAACAATCCTAAATTGAAAGGCATTCTTTTATCAAAGCTTTCCATGTATCCAAAGTTCTGCCAGGCTGAGTGGGCAGAAACGCAAAGGCACACTTCCATCTCCATCTCTCTATGGTGGTTTTATGGGAGAGAATTCATTCACTCCTAGCTGCAGGATTGGCTAAAAATTCCCTGGTGTTGTGGTTGAGGCTAGGGGAGTTTTGGTTCCAATGGGTTCATGTGTTCTGTCTTCCTGTCCTCTGGCACCTCTCCAGAACCCCTCTCCAACTCCCACCCAAGGTCAGAACTCCAACACTGTACAAGAAATTGCCACCTGAAAACCTTCAAGGGAAATCTGAGCTTGAATTTCATTTTATGAACTGTATGTCTAACCTTGGAGGGGTACTTTTGCCCATTCCTATAGTCCCAAAATCTGATAACTGCAGGCAACTCCTTCAATAAATAGTCGTTATTGATTGTCCTGCAGGCCTAAGCTGCATGAGCACATGTCAAGGATGGAAAGGCAGGATAAGATAGCGGTCTACACAAAGTAAGGCTGGCAGTCTATACAAATAACACTAATCTTACATGCAAACTATGTTGTGAAATTAACTACATTTGACTAAAACATACGTATTATTTCCTGCTTTCCAACTTCCCACTTGAATATATTGTGGCTTTGAAGAATCAACAAATTGCCCATTCTAATCTGGAATGAAATTCTTTCAACTACCTAATTCTGAATCTAGCAATTTAGCTCTTGGTTAGAATGGGCAATTTATTGAGTATTCAAGGCCAAAATGAGAAGCAAAACACAGCTCCAGGTTAGTTCTGGGTTAGAATGGACAATTTTACTGAGCATTCAATGCTACAAAGAGAAATAAGCAGCAATACAGCCGCAGAGCATAAGAATGTCTGCTTGAGACATATTTTTTTTAAAATGTAATGAAATTTATTCTGACCCAATCTTCCAACCAAGATGCAGATAGAAAATTAATTTATCAGGAAAGTATTACTTTTGGCTTCCAAAATGAGAAAAATTACATGGCACTTTCAGATTGCTATTTTGGAGTCTGTTTTCTTTGTGTATCTAAAGGCTACACCTTTCCAAAGCTATAAGCAAACACTACCCTAAAAGTAAAGTTTATTTTAAGGATGTCTGGATGTGTTGTGGCCTTTTGTAGCAAAAGATGGCACAGATTTGCAAAGGTTATGCAGCAGGGAAGACTGCACAGTCTCAACACATCATGCCCAAGTGCTTTTCTTTCTCTGACGTTGTGGATGTAATACCATTATTGTACAGGCAATATTGAAGTAAAGGCAAGTTGTCAAATTTAAAAGCCTTTCTCCGCTGGAGCAAATCCCATTTTACATAGTTAATTAAGGTAAAACGCTATTTCTGAAAGTTACTTATTTGCTCTGAGGCCTCCAATGTGGCATCCTGGTGCTAAATTAGATGTAAACAACACATCAGAGTCTTGAAGACACTAAGGATGAGAAATTGCTTAGCAACAAAATTAAACCTTTTTTTTTTTGGTTGCTTCCCATCAAGAAAGCACCAAGTATCAGCAGTTTTTTCCATTATTTTTTCGCCTTTCCTGACAAGATCTGTTTTACATTTATGCAGAAGCCAAATTACACATAATAGTGGTGCTGAAATCCATTACCATCCTCAAGGTAACAATGGGACGTGCTTGGCAGGTCTGTTAACATCACATCTCTGTGTTCTGAAGAGCAGCACTTCCCACCTTCTCTTTTGGAAGATGTAGGGATAACAATTCTTTCCATGAAAGAGATTAAGCCTCAATTTATGCAGGGCTTGGGCTAAAGGGAAAGCCCTAACCTAACCATGCCTTTCACACTTGCTGGTCAGTTTTAATTGCATGTATCAATGCCCCATTCATATATTGCTTTAGCAGGCCAGTGACAGCTAAGCTGGAAGGGTTACCTGGTTGGCATGCAAAGATCATATGGGAAGAGCACCTTCATGAAACTGAGAATGCTTGACAGGCTCACTTGGGTGGGATTTCCCATATGGCCTACGCCCTGCATAAATCAGCCCTAAGACCTGATTTGCAATTAGCAGAATCAGACAGAAACTGAGGTGGATGAGTACACTGTACCATTGCAAAATTCATGGGCAGAATGCTTCCCTGATGTGCTAAAATATAGGAAGGGAAAATAAAACAGGGACTTTTTTTTTTCAATAGCATCCCATGACCTGAGGTCTGAAGTGGTAGAATCATCTACCAACTCAAGATGCCACCTCATTTGCTGCACAAAAAGAGCAGGAAAAGGGGGAAGGCACAGAAAGGACACATTTTTCCTCCATGGTATTGAATGTATCAAATGAGCTTTCAACTTCCAGATCCCCCACTGCAGTGCAGCCACACTCAACAGCAATGGCCCTGTAATTCACACTTGCCTGCTGTGGGCTAAGCGCTTGACATGCCATGCAAAGGCCACTTCAGGAAAAGCACTCTTTCTCTTGCAGTCTGGAAAAAAATGACAACTCTCTAAAGCAGCCTCCCTGAACTTGATGCCCTCCAAATGTACTGGATTACAAAATCCACAATCCCACAGGTAGGATAATAAGAATTGTAATTCAACACCTCTAGAGGGCACTAGGCTGAAAAGAGTATCAGGGTACTTATGGCTCTGTAAAGTGTAGCAGGGTACATACAGCTCACAGAGGTGGAGCTACATGCACAGTCAACAGGGGAGGGCACGTGTTTGCACAACTGGCCCTTTACGGCTGAACACAGAGAACTGCCTGCATGGGCTAACTGGATGCCGCTGTGCTGTTCTTCATGTTGCTTTGTATTTGCTGCTGGGTCCAAGGTGATTCCCAGTAGCCTCTCTTTATCACCATGTGTATAAGGAGGAACAAAGAAATCAGTTCCTCATTGTCATCTGCTATGGCTACAGGAACCCAAGGGAAGCAGAAGCAGGAGGAGGATGGGAAAGTGAGGAAGGTACAAGGGACGAGCACCCATTCAATCTTGCCTGTCTCAGGGGATCCACAGAAAACACTAAAGTAAATTACAGAAACAAATCCAAACATATAGCACTGTGTTCCATAGGCCTTGTTACAAAAAGAAGCAAAGTATCATATTAACACTTCAACAGTGAAAATCTAAAGCTAGAAGAGGCTACAAGAAGCTAGTCGCAGCAAAAAGACATAAAGGGTTTATCTTCTTCATGGGTGGATGGGTCTGTATCAGGGCATCTTCACAGGAAGGAACTTCTTTCAAAAAAGATGAATTAGGACACTGAAAAGATAAACTCCTTCTTTGATAAACATTAAGGTTGGAGTGGCACAATAGCTAGTAGACTCATGCAACAGTTCTAGATAGAGACCTGCCACCACATTTCATAGGAATGCACATCTGTGCCTGGATGCATAGAAACGGTAAATCGCAATCTTTTGGAACAATCAAATCAACATCATTTGGCCTGAAGATGGGAATATTTCATACTTGCAACGGCTGACGGGATTTTCGTATCTATCCCAAGCCTGCTGCATAACCTGCTGCCTCACTTTTAAAAAGCCTTCTATACAAATACCTTTCTAGCATCTTCGGCTGTCACAGAGCTTCCTCCACATTCTTCTTTGGTAATCAAGGAAATTTCATCTAAAATAAACAGTTATCAGATTACATAGTCTCTACACTTAATGTTACAAGTAAAGCATTGCAGAACAAGGTTTTGTGCTCATAAAAATAACTTTTTTTTTAGGATAATACAAACAAGCCAAGTGCCATCATCTACCAACTAAACTAATGAATATTCATATCAAAGTAAAAACACAGTTTTTTTTTAATCTGGACCACAGTACCAGAAAGAAGCAGTCCCATCTGAGAATTTCTACAGTCTGAGAGGTTTAGCGAGATGGAAAAAGAAGAACAAAACAGGTGTTATGTGCCTAAGATGATGGTGATTTTATCCAAGTGTGGATAACAAAAGAGTGAAGGTTGACAGTTGTTGTGTTGACTAATTTAAGGATGTGGTTGTATTGAAGGATTATACATCATAATGGCTTTCATGAGTCAACTCAGTAATCATATCTTTGAGAATACAGCAACTACAAAATATAAATAATGGAGGAAGAGGAGGAGGAGGAAGAAGAAGAAGAAAAAGAAGAAGAACAACAAGTAGCAGTAGCAATGGTAGTGGAAGCAGTAGCAGTGGTGATGGTGGTGTCTATTCCTGTTTCACAGAACCCTTGAAAATTTTCTCTTTTCTCTTCAACAGCATTTCTCCAGTTACGTAATTTCTTTACATTTGCCAAATCAAATTTTTTTTCCAGCAAGGTTGATTTATAGTCATATACTCAAACCCTATACATCCAGTGTTTTGTGCACTGATTAAGATTCCCAGTGGGTTTTGCACATTAACCTACTAGGATGCTTTGTCATATGTCTGGGTTCCAGACACAGGGTAGATTTCATCTGCTCACATGCTTTGTGGGCTTGGATTATGGAAATATACACTGAGGAGCTTTCAGGTTCCTACCATTATTTGCACCGCTGAATTAACTACCATTTCCTGCATTTATTACCTAGCAAAGCTCCATATCACACTCCTTCTTGAAGAGTCAGGAAACTCTGCATACCAGCAAAAGTTTTCAGTCCATGCCTTTAAGGTTTATAGCACTCCAGAGTGGATTAGCAAATTTCCATAAATCATTAGTAAACTGCTGGTATTTCCTTCTTGAAAAGTCACATTTGCAAACAGCATCTAAGTTACTAGCTGAGCTACTATAACTCAGTATTTATGAACAGTCTAACTTTTCAGGTTGACAGGTTAGCCATATAAAGCTAACACGCTAGTTTATATTGACGTGATCCTAGGGAAAAATGAGTTTAGCTGAAATAAAGACCTCACATAGGCTGGTGAAGAGGAAGGTCTGGTAAGAACAGTTCAAAGAAAGAACATTTCAGGTAAAGGGGATAAGAGGGTAAAAACCTCACACAGAAACCAGGACAGGACCAGCAGAGAACAATAGTTCCAATTTTATGTGTAAAAGGGAGTGAAGGCATGAGTGCTTGAAGTAGCTAACACAGCAGATCAGGGATATCCAGTTACTGTCTAGACAAAAAGATGAAAACCCACCTAGCAATTATTTTGGTTCTCTCTAAACAACTCAGACACATGACACAATCACTAACTGTCCAGAAACATCCATTTACTATCATGTACATCCATTTAATATAATGTATTGTTCTGCAGCAGTGTTCACATGCCATTATTTGGTGCAGATATTTTATAATATTTTATTAATGGGTTGGATCTAGCAAAAGGTTTCCATGGACAGAAGGTCTCCTTCCATCCATTTCTGATTAAATGGAGCTCTTCTGCTAGCTGAATGGTGGAAGAAGGTGTTATTTGTTGATCTGTCTTAGTTCCTCCAGCCTCACTGGTACATACTATTATACAATATAGGAAGATAACAGTTCCTCCCCTGAAAATCTGTGGAGGTTGGGGAGCTTCTACAGAAGAGCTTTCCAAACTTTTCATGTTTATAACACACTTCTTGGACATGCATCATTTTGTAACACAGTAATTCAGTTTTACTACCAAACCGGAGGTTAAACTAACCCCTTATAAGAGATATGGACACATACATAAATTGTAATAACAAAATGTACAGTGACACAACATATCTCATGAAAAACTTTCATATATTTTTAAAAATATATGATTTATAAATAATAACATACAGCTCCAAGATTGTAGGTGCCAAACCTACACACTTCAGGCGGCACATTAATGTGCTGCAGCACACCGTTTGGAACGCCCTGCTCCAGTGCATTGTTGGGAGACATGCAGGGGTCTCTAGAGAGAAGTGGGAACCTGCAAAGACTGCCTCTCTTCCCCATTTCCACCAGCAGGAGGATTGTGAGTAGAATTCCACTCAGGAACACTCCTGCTACTGGAATAAAATTGTTGCTGCTATTGTTGCTGTTGCTTCTTTCTCCTCCTCCTCACCACTTTCACCACCACTGCTACTGTTGGGCACTGCTCCCCTTGCCTGCTGCACAAAGGAAATCCAATGCTTTCCAGTCCCCACCTTACATATTGAACATTGTTTTAAAACAGATTCTTTGTAGAGGAGTAATGCAAGTCTGCATTCGTTCCACTAATTCTTCTAGACAGTAGTGCGATTTTCCTCATAAAATTTCCAATTTGCCTCTAAACTTCAGTACTCGTCTTTTCCCTTCACTTCACACTGTAAATAATATTTGACATACCTTGTACTATAATCTCCCAGAAATCGGTTAAGTTTTTATCTTCCACCCTTTTTTTCAGAGCTTCCAGAAAATCATTAAAGCACTGCACTTCTGACAGCTGAAACAACAACGACAACAAAGGGATAACAGAGAAAAATAAGAGTTAGCTTGACATTAAAATGACACCATATTCTTAATTCATCATAACACTCTGTCTGAAATGGGTGGGGGTGGGGAGAAGCGAACCGAAGCAAAGCTTTTCAATACACTGCACATTGAATTAATCTGGCCTTGCTTAGAACCAAATGTCTAATGTATGGTGAGTCACTAAAGAAATGACAATACATGAAGCAGCCCTGTCTCTTTTTGTGATTTGCTTTTTGGGATGGGATGTCTTCCTTTTCATCTAACAAGTAGCAGGCATTCTCTTTGCACATTTGAAAAACCTCGGTGGAACTGGGCCTAAACTTTGACAGGGGCCAAACACCAAAATACATAGCACTGAGGTGCTTTTTATGCTTCTAACAATTACATTCCATGTGCCTTTTTTGAAGTTACTCCTGTATTTTCAGTATAAGGAAGGGAGGTATACTCCACCACCACAAAACTGAGTACCCTGAAGGTACCAGATCCCATCTGATCTTGGAAGCTACACAGGCTTAGCCCTGGTTAGTACTTGGATGGGGAACTGCCAAGGAATGCCAAGTGCTGTAGCCCAAATTTCAGAGGAAGGTAGCAGCACCTCTGAGCATTTCTTGCCTAAGAAAACCCTCATAGGGGAACAGACACAGGGCAACAGGTAAACTGAACACACTTACACACACACATCAAGATACCCAACACTGAGTACAGTATGTTCAAACTCATGTTACCTTAATTGCTTCCTCTCTGAGAACTTTTATGCAGTCAATGCTCTTGGAATAGTATAAATGTCCCCTGTTTTCCAAAAACTGGTGAATGTGTTTTATTAGCTGCTGACTGACTAGAAGACAAGAACCAGAAAATCAGAGGAATTATTCAAACAACATGATCAATGAGACTCTCATGCAAACTAGTATGCCTTATGATTCTTACAATACGAGGGTGGGAGGTGGTGGATATAAAGCAATGGAACTAAAGGGAAAGGAAGGCAGGAATTCAAAAAGGGATACAACGCTGCTGGAATCAAGCAAGGACTCAGCAATACAACAATTTCCCTCCAGCAACACCATTACGTGGAGTTTGTAACCAACAAACAAGATCTAGGTGAAAAGCAAGGGAGGGCCTGCTGGCACAACCCTTTGCCCTTCTCAAGGCACAATCCTGTCAGTGATAATTACACCAAAAAGGGCCAAGTGAAGTCAAGATTCTTGCTCCTCTTCCTCCCATGCTAAACTTCAGCTTCTTTCTCTTTAGGCTACTAGCAGGCTTGTGTAAGTCTGCTTTGTTTTTTCATTTTAAAACCGTAAGACCCACCAAATGGAGCCTGATACAAATGACATATTCTTAAAATTAATGAATTCTCAGTTAAGTAATTTATTTTGAGAGGCAGAACTGCATGGAGCTCTAAGTTCTTCCACACACAAAAATCTATTCCTGATTACTCCATTTTTTCCCCCACCAGTAACATTTAAGACTGGGGAGTGGTTGATTTTGTTACTGCTATTATTAAACAATTCACTGTTAGAAATTCTTACAAATCTAGTGGAAGTCAATTAGACATCTACTAATTAGGGATGATGAAATCACATCTAGTCTCACTTTCCTTGCATTTCTCAGAATCCAATCACCATTCTCATCCTGCCTGAGTTATATATGGGGTTGCAAGGTATTTATGTTCTACATGAATGGAAATTCATACATCTTTCTGAGGAAATACATGCATTTTTACTAATGTAAGTATTTACATTATGTGTTTTTTCCAACCGACTGAAGTGGGCCTCAGTGTGTTTTGTGAATACATGCATTTAAAGAGGCTATCCAATGTGTGGAACCTGTTTTAGAGATAAGTCTGTAATAAAATTCAGAGCAGATTCACCATCTGACATGGAACCCACTAGCTACCATCAGCACACTGGCATTCCACCAGTTTTAAAGGCATTTTGAGAAATATCATAGAGCTATTTTTCAGTAGTATGGGATCTAGTCCAGAGCCCAAACAGGGCTTAGCTGGGTCTGTACTATTTATAGTGCAGACTATTACATAAAAGCCCTGTTTTAATTGACAGTGCTGTCCTCCCCACCCCAGCCCATCCCCAGACTACCAGTACTGCCACAGCAAAAACTGGTGTGCATCATAAATTTGCTCATCATGAGACTAAGGAGTGAAGTTTAAATCTCCCTTGATTGAAGAAGGCTTACTAAGTCACACCGAGGAATCACTGTCATTTGGAGTATACAGGGGGGAAAAATCAGACAGGCAAAGCAGAGCAAACACAAAAATAAGAGGGGGTAATAGCTGGAATCAAAACAATGATTTGTACATGTGCACACATGAATGTGTGCACGCACACACATATACACAGCATATCACAATTAACAGCAGTTGTAAAACCCTTTTTGAAAGTGGTTAAAATGTAAAAAATAACAGGCAAGCACCCATACAATGACTATGGCCCTTTCCACACGCAGGTGGGGAAACGGGGAAAGCCACGCCAAAACGGGGCTTACCTTGTTCCGTCGCCGTGCGGAGCAGCGCATTTCGCTGTTCCACACACAGTAGCGTCCCATGGCGTCCTCAGCGCCCGGCAATGCCCAAAATGGCGGATTTTGACTGGCGGAGCCTCTCCACCAATCGGAGAAGCCCGCCAGCCGGAAATCCCGCCCCCTACCTGATCTGCAGGGACGCCCTTGCGCGCGTCCGTAAATCCACACGGGCGCTGCGACGGGGCTGGACGGGGCTGCACGCCCCGTGCCTTTGAAAAACCACATAAAATGTGGTTTTTCAAAAGCACGCGGCACCACCACTTGTGGGCGCCCAAACGCGGATTGCGGTGTGGAATTACTCGAGAGTAATCCACCCCAATTCGCATACCGGTGTAGACGACCTCCGTGGAGGTCGATCTACACCGCTTTTTTAAGTCCGTGTGGAAAGGGCCTATGTGTGTGATTTCCATCAACCTTTTATTCCACCTGCAGAAAATTAAAACATAAGCCACCTCATTTCCACAGGTCCCATAATCCCCAGCAGCAAACTAACAATATGTGCACGGGATAGACGGGAAGCAGGGAATTGCAGAAAGATGAGGGACGTGGGAAAAATTTAGTCTACAAACATGATTTCTTTATTCATGAACCAAGTCAGGATCCAAGTCATTGGTTTCAATTTGATTTTGCTTCCTTTTATTAGATTAGTACATCATTAACAAAACTGACCCAGTTTTTACTTGAATATAAAGTGGTGGATGAGGTATGGGAACTAAGCAAGATAGCATCATACTCTCCAGAAGAAGGGAACCGGAAACACATGAGATATTCAACCAATGAAAATACCACCTCCAAGATGAAATAGTTCCTTTCCAAACAAACAGCAAAGATTCAGATTCAGCAGTGATATTTCTCCTTCAATTCTGACCAACGGTTACCGTGAGCTTTCTTGCATATTACTGTCATACTATCTCACACCTATATTTGCCAGTAATAAACTTGCAGTCAAATAAAATGCTGGTTAAAATTAAGGACAGTTTATCCACCCTGTGACAGTTCGCACTCTTATAAATCTTATACCATAAGGGCAAAATGAAACAGCACATTTATGAGTAAGGCACAGAGTAGGTAAAGACCCATAGCTTATTTTGTTTCATTTTTTAAAAACTAGTTTCTTTAAACAGGTAGATATATTTAAATATCTTTTATTAACTTTAAATGGATGCAACACTTATTAATGCTTATGCTCATTGGCCAAGATCATATACGGAAGAGGGTAATGTAATAGCTCTGCATACAGAACTATGGTACATATCTCTTCTCCGAGCTCCCATTGTAACTAGTTAACCACCGCAATGGCCATTTCATAGCTGGTGGAAAGCAGGAGGGATTGGTGAAGCAACCAGCTCACAGCTGGATGTAGAATATTTACATCATCCACTGCTGGGGTGCTCTGGCAGTCTCAACAAAAGAGATAATCATTCTGCAACTGGCTACAGGTCATAGCCAGACACTCTCTAACATGTCTGGCTCAGTAGGGATGGGCAAAGTATGGCCTCCAGGTCACATGTGGCACCTTGGGCTTTTATGTGGCCCCCATGGATCAATTTTTTTCTGCCCCTCCCCAATGAACTACTAATACTATTTCCCCTTAGGCTGTCAAAGGATACTTCTATCAGGTCTAGAGGTCCCCTGAGACCTGCAGGGGTAAAGAACAATTTTGCAATTTTTAAAAAAATACATATTCTGACCCTAAAAGGTTCCAAAATGTCCATTGGGGGACAGGGAGTGTATTTCTATCACATTTTGCAGGCTCCCAGGGCCAATTTAGGCTCAAGAGAAGCCTTTTTTGAAAACTTTAACATGGTGAAAATGCCCTCAACCATGCTAGTGGTTGAGGGCATTCCAGGGCACAACATTTATTTTATTTTATTATTTTAATTTAATTTAACTTAATTTAATTTATTTTTTGTGGAATCAAATGAAGCACTCCAAGGTCTCCTGGGGGCTAATGTGGCCCCCTAGTCTTCTACAGTTGACCACCCTGGCCTATGGAACAGCTACAGTGGGGTGGGGCTGCAGTAGCAGAACAGTGAGGCTGGTGATAGGGGGCTTTGGTCATTGCAGACGGTGAAGGAGAACCCCCACAATAACCAAAAAAGGACATATCCAGGAGTAAGGAGGACTTTCTGTCTCTTAGAGGAAGTCAACCACAATCTGTTAAAGAAGGAGACATGGTCCTCACTTAAGCAGACTGGAATTAAAAGTGTCTACTATGCAGGGAAGAAAATAATTACAATAACAATGTGATTTTACAGGCCAAGCATTATTATGGCACAAAAGGTCACGAGGCATTCATTGGGGTGGTAGTGGTGGAAAACTTCCTCTCAAAATCACCTCTGCCCCAACTTCCATAAACACTCTCCTGTAAACATGAAAGGAACAGAAGTCCATGCCAACCTGAATCATCCAAGACTCAACACACCTCAGTGTTGGTAGTACATTTTGAAATGCACCACTGTTTTAATAACAAATTCCATTTACTGCTAATAAGGACTATGTTCACTGAAAGAATCACCACAGTGTTACCCAATGCCTTGCAGCAGGGTGGGATCTCAATTCCTATGAAATGCTTGCAAAACATAACGGCTGACAAATATCAACATAAAAATTGAACATTTGTTGGGTTAGTTGGATGAAGCCTAGTAGGGGTGGCTTAGCATGGGCTGTATGTTTGAATGCAATTCCTCCTTGTTCCAGAAAAGCTGACCAATGAGTAGGAAGAGGTTACTGTGATGATATGCAGATGGAAAATGATACATATAGAGCAGCTAGGTAAGTGCTTCAAACACTGAAGTCACGACTGCTTCTCTTCAGTCTGAAGAAGGTTAGCATACCATTTTTGTTGTAATGTGTCAGTTCTTAGAAAATGTTTGTGGGAAGGGACAATGACACAAATTGCTGGCTCCCCCGAAGAACCATCAAAGCCTTTGATATATGCAGGCATCCAACTGAAAGCTATACCATTTCAGTTTCACAGGTTAATTCATTCTCCTCATCCACCCACCCAGCCCACCCCACGGCTAATAATTTTCTCATAAAATATTCTAATTTCTTAGAAATTGCAGCAATAAAAAAGCCCTGCTGTCCCCCCACCCATCTAAAGCATTCCTTCCTCACTGATGTGTTAAATTAAAACCCCAGGCACCAAGACAGTGGAAGTCTTCATTGGGAAAAAGGCACTCTTCAGCTTCAAAGCATCACTCAGATCATTTTAACACCCTAACCTTTATTCTTCCCTGCCCCTTCCCAATCAAAACAACAACTAGCTTTCTCTCTGAAGAGACCTCTGTCTTTGTGATGACATTTTTTGTTCATCACCCCCTGGGGACTCAAACTTGCTCAAATCATTCTGTAAGATAGTATAATTCAAGCCTGGGGGAAGACAACAAGTTGAAGACAGAACAGCTAGCACATCTGAACCCACTATGAGATATGTTAACACAGCTCTAAAGAAACATCTCCTCCATGTACTTGCAGATTCCATGAGAGTGAAAGTGGTTGGGGAATTTTCCTAACGTTACTTCAGATGTCTGGCTCAGTGTCAGCCTGGTCCACTCAGAGAGGCTATAAATTAACCTGAATGGTCCACATCCTTGCTTGCCATCAGGTACTGAGTCTGTCCATCATGCACTACACAATCAGAACTACATCTCTTTGGGACACATATGAGGTCGTAAAGAAAGCAAGAACAAAGCAACCTAACTGGAGGAATGTCCAATTTTTCCCACATCATGCATACATAAGGGTCAAGATTCTGGGTCAACAGAAAAAAAGGAGCAAAAATGTGTTATAGAATTATGAAGAAGCTGCTATGACCTCACAATCAGTACAAACTCAGTGTTGAGAATCATGAGCTGAATCCACATGGGCCACAGCAATCTTTGGCAAAAAAGATTCTCTATTCAAAGAAATGAACTTGGCAGCTAACAGAGTCTATGACCTCTGGTACATGAACTGCCAAATGTCAAAATTGAATTAGTCATCACTGATTGCTCACACATGAGGGGAAAAAATTGATGTAGAATAATATTGATATGATGCCAACATAAGAAAAAGTCTTAGTAGGTACTGAAACCCTGAGACCCAAAGAACTATGGGAGATTTGAAACGTCTGAAGAGTCCTGTAGTTTTCCCCCCATGAAATGCCAGTGATTAAAACTCCAATAATATTGTAAGACAAAGATTTACTTAATTCTTTTGAACAAGTAAATTAGCACACTGGGGAGAATGCATTCTGGCTGTAGGGTCAGATTTTGACATGCAAAGAAAGGGTTTTTCTCAAATGTCATGGTAAATTCAAAATACTACACCACACTGGCCCTCATGACCAGCCTGATCAAGCAGACTTTTGTTTGATGTGCATTTTCTCTATCTGGGTCAATCAATTCTTTAAATTATTAAAGATTTTAAGCAGTTGAGGCTCTCCATTTAGATTTAAAACCCACTGTTTCTGTGGGTGTATTTGGGCAAAGAGAGACACTACCAAATTTCTGAACATTTTTCTGCCACTGCTAGTGCTGTCGTATAGATGTAGAGCATGTGAAACTGAACTGTATTTGTGCTGTGACAATAAGACACTAATGTTTGCAAGCTAGGAGACAGCTCTAAAAAAAGCTCACTAAAGTTCTCCCACTAAAAAGCAAAACAAAATAAAACAAAAAACCCAATCTAGCAGGGAAAGCTCATAAATACTGATTTTGAATTGAATCTAGGAACATTCATCCATCACTGCTACTAACTATTCATAAGGCACTTCCCCTTATTTACTCAAATAAATGCAATACATTGTTTCCCCTTAGGCTGGCAAAGAATGCAACACATTCACTTGTTTCTAATCTTATTCCATGGTACACATCCCAGAACACAGCCATTTTCTGTACAATAACATTTGTCTCATCCTATATATTCCCCACTGCCACCTCCCATTTCCTCGCCTATGCCCTCATTCTGATCTCCTTGTCCCATCTGCACAGCTTTAAAGGCTAATCAACATCTTTCAGACTCAAAGAGATACACCTGAGATTCTCAAACAGAGGAAAACCCTTCAACAAAATGGCAGCGTACTATTTTCTGCTTGACATGCAAGTAGCCTGCTTGCTAGAAGGCCGCTGAGCTACAGAAGCTGAAATGTGAAGTTCTGCTTTTAGCTTTCTTTAAGAAAAAATACAAGATCTACGTGAAACGAGTCAGAAATCATCCCCAGTTCTTATTGATCTCTGTTCAGCTATCAAATTAATGTTATGCACATAAGCAATAATTAAGTGGATATTTTACATGCCGCTATATATAAAGCAAATGAGAAGTGTCACATCAAAGGGAGAAGGATTGCCTGCGATTGTTGTTAAAATGTCTGATGTATAGTACTCCCTTTTCCACAGCTCATGTTTCAGTCTTGTGCTTGTCAAGACTATGGTTTTTATGTTTTCCCAGCCTTTTCTCTACAGTTGATTGATTACCTTCTTCAAGTTACGAATTCAGCTGCTGCCTGAGCCTCCTCCTTTCCTTCCGTATCATATCAACACCAGAGTGCTGTCAGCGAGAGTGTTCTGCTAGCATGACTTTCCTCCCTTCTGCCCTGCAAACACCAGCAACCCCACCTATATCCTGGGAATCCCAGTTAAAGTGGGGAGCCAGGTACTCTATATCCTGCTGGCCATGCAGAAGAGCACTGTCTTTATTCCTAGCTGAGAGACCATTTCAATCTATACGAGCCAGCTCAAGTGTCAAGACATCTGAGGGAGAATTTTCTCTTGGTCACACCATTTTGACAGGCACATTTGGTGAGGACATGGGGAAGAGCCTTGTCAGTGCCTGCTCCCAGACTATGGAACTCCCTTTAAAGTAGGTCCAGTCAGATCCCTCTCTGTTCTCTTTCTGCTGGCCGGTGAAGACCTTTTTATTTAGGTCAGCCTTTGAGATTTAAATTATGTAGCAGTAGGGCATGTGGAGTGGAAAGCTCTATTTTTAATCTTTTATTTTGTAATTAGATTTTAAATGTAGTTTTAACCTGCTGTTAATGTCAGGGTAATATGAGGTATGCACCTCAGAGCATGTGCAGAGTGCTGATATGGAAGCAGTGCCCAACTGCAACCCGTTGCTCCAGACAGGGGAAAAAAAGCCTTGCAGACTCAAAAGCAATAAGGCTTAGTGCTGTTTATTCAACAGAGCACATAACATAAGTGTTAGGGCTTCTGTCAGCAAGCCTGGAAGCAAAAAAACATTCAGGCACAAGAAACAGCAGAACAGGAGACACGCAGTATGGCCAGAGGCAGTACAAAACTAGTCTACAGCAGCATGACCAAAGGCAAATGACCTAAGGCGAACTACATTGTCACACCTAAGCCTTTTTATGGGCTTAACCGCACCCCAGTCCATATGGGGTGACCCAACTGCATTCACAGCTTGCAACCTCCTCATGTTGGGTGCTCTCTGATGAGGTAAGACCTTTCAAGGCAGGCTAGCCGAAACATTCCCTTGCAGTTGTGCTTCAAGGTCACATCACCTCATCTCTCTGTCCACTTTCCCGGTCACACCACACTCACACTCATTGCTGTTTAATCCTTTTTCAATTTCTATCAAATGAGATTTTAATTGAAGTTTGTTTTAAATAATTTGTCACCCACTCTGGGTCTCACCTCAGGAGAAAATGGGGCATAAATTCAATAAATAGAAAGACAGACAAAAAAATAAATAGCTGGGAGGTGCTGTTACTGCCCAGAGAATTGGTACTACCATCTAGTTTAACAGTGCAGGCAGCAGCTGCATGGACTGATTGAGCTTGCATGTACAGGAAGCATCTTGTGTTTAAGGATTATGTTATTGGGAATGACTCCAGGCCCAGCCAAATTTATACAAAAATGCATTTACACAATAATCCATAAAAAGTATTCTGGTGTCATGTATACTGATGGTGCACATGATGGTACTATATATGAATGAATGAATGAACGAACAAATAAATAAATAAATAAATAATTTAAATAATGCTTTATACATTTATTTACACTGTTCTCCCTTTTTGCTGCTGTGTGCCTTCAAGTCATTTCCGATTTATGCAAACTCTAGGGTAAACCTATCAGAGGGTTTTCTGTGGCTGAGACTGTGTGACACACCCAAGGTTACCTACTGGGTTTCCATGCCCAAGTGGGGAATCAAACCCTGGACTCCAGGTTCAAATCCAACACTCAAACCAGTAAACCATGCTGGCTCACTTTTTATATTACCTCAAAATCACCATATGGAGGATTACAGAGTTTTTTTCTGAAGCTCTCTTTTTTTCTATTTATATCACCTAAATTCTTTCTCACAGTAACCAGAAAAGTATAAACATGCAAGAAACTACAATGAACAGTATCATTCCAATTAAAAAAGAAAAGGCAGGGAAAGGCCCTTAGGAAATTAAAATAATCTTTCAAATTAGTTTTATCTGTAGCTATTGTTGAAGCTTTTCTATTTTTAATGTAACATATGCTGAATAGGAACACTTAGGAGGGTCACCAATATCTTTTCCTTAATGAATATGTGGACTGCACAATCTACCCTGTAATTATAAACCATTCTACAGACAGAAGACAAATGGGTATTAAGTGCCCAAGCTATTCAAGCATGGCCATGAGATATTTGAGAAATTGTTGTAGAGCAAGCAGTTTTCCATCTTCTGAATCTCTTTAAATATATGCATATGGAAGCCAAATCCACTGTTGTCTTGGAGAACTAACTATCCAAATGTACTATTTATTTCATTAGCAAAGGTATTTGTTTTGGGGTGAGCATGTTCAACTAACACCTATACTTATACTGCCATTTGGAAAATTGGATCAGCTATTATTTTTGAATGAGCAGAATTTCTGCCATGTGATTTAATTAAAACAGCAGCTCTTAAAAATAGCCTACTTACGCACTCTTGACGATCAGATCAAAAGACAAACATAATTATAAACAGCAACAAAGGAGACTATCAGATTGCACATAAAAATCTGAACAACCATTACTAACTTAATCGCAACAATATAAAAGGAAATAATGGGATGAAATGCCACAATAAATGCTGTAAAAGGTGTGCACTCCTGAAATATATCTTTGCATGCCAGCAATAGAGAAAATACAAAGAACATGAATAAATGGAAAATAAAACTATGCCCAGTATATTAAGAGGAGTTTGCACCTATTATCCTAAACAACCCTATTAGCGAGTAAATTCCACTGAAAATGGGGGTGAGTAAACATCTTTTGTATTGTGCTAGAGGTAAAATAGATTTTGCTGAATGTAAGAGTTACACCCCCTATTCTAATATTAAAAGCCTTTCTAAGTGCATTTCCTTCAATTCTACAAACTGATTAACATCAATAACTTTATTTTCAAAGTAGAACACTAACCAGCAGCAAAGAACCAATACCTCAACCTAGTGCTAAATGATTAACTTTTCATATGTTTCAATCTAATTCACCTCTGAGGGATGTTGGCCAGTGTTGATTAGTGGAAAAAGCACTGTGATTTTTGAGCCCAGGTTGCCTGAATCCTAGAGGAACTGGTCGAGGGCAACTGTAAAAATGTAAACCAACATACATTTACCTTCCTTGAAGTCAGCAGTCTTCTGCCGCACCAGCACTCTGAAATTTTCTACTGGATTAACACTTCCAACCTATAAAATAATACAATAAGGGTTACATCCTCAATCCTGTACTCACTTCCTTCTTTCATATTCTTTTGAAAACCAAGCTGAAAATTGGCCTTCTTTACTCTCACCCATTTTGACTCCACAAAAGGAATCATTTTAGGTGTTCATTAAACTGAAATACACTGATCGAAATTGGATAGGGCAGGATATGTGATATGATTATTTTCTCCAAAGGCATGGGTCAGGGAGTCCAGAGCCCATGTTGCTTTCCTAGTACAGTGTGAAAACCTCCTCAGCAGCACAGACTGCATTTGCATTCTGACATATGCTTAATTGGAAGCCAACCCTCTTAGCCAAATGAGCAAAGAAGAGCTGAGCTGGCCTGGCCCTCCAGTGCAGCATTTGTAAGAAAAAGCAAATATTTCGCTGACGTTACAGGCCCTCTTAGCTTACTCAGGGATTCCAAAATGTGAGCTATGATGGAACAGGCAAGAAGAGAGACCAAGACACACATAGTTTCTACAAAAACTAAAGAAGGTCAAAGGCAATTGTTATTTCAATCACATAGAGATAGAACAAAAAGAAATTAAGTACTCTCCTCACCCTGCTTTCCCCCCATGAATTTATTTGCAAAGGATGATATCCAATTAAGACTTCCTGCTGATAAAACAACTTCCATCCAGCAGAATGCAGGGGTGGAGCAATTCCCTTTTGCTCCTAAAGTACCAACCCTCAACCCTCCCCCAAAAGGATTTGAGAATTTTCTGGATCATATTTTAGGGGCTGGAATGTTCAGGGAAGGAAAGAGAAAATTATGTTGCACAAGCAGGCTTCCAACTCTCAACAAGCTTTAGTTAATATATTAGGCGGCTGTAGCTACAGAGATGAAGTAGGTATCCAGACACAGGTTTGCATAGACACAGTTTTGCCAACTTCTATCATTTCATTTTCATTTGAAGCTCCAGGTAGGACTAGGAAGCAATCCTGCTAAAAATCCTAGAGGGCTGCTGCCAATCAGAGTTGACAATACTGAGCTAAGTTGACAAATGCTTCAACTCAGGATAAAGCCTCTTCTATTTTGCAGTGGTGGAGATCACCCAAACTAACACTGCAGCTAAGACCTAAAGTTCACAAAATACACTATTCCATGAGCAGACCATGGACAGCAGCTTAATCAGATGAGGACTAACAAATCCACACTCCCTTTCATCCACTGGATTAGGTGATGATGTGGGGAAAAGTTCCCTATTACATCACAGGAAAGTTACTCTAAAAACTGCCAATAGAAGGTGTTGACCAAGCTGTCAATTCTTGATTTTGCCTCATTTTATCAAGGAGTGATACTCCGTCACAGTATCCAGTCTCATCAATTCTGTAAAAACCGCCTTTGCAAAAAAGAAAAAAAGAAAAAAGAATAATACTTACTGCAGTGACATTGCCTTCAGCAAGGTTTGCAATCCTAAAACCTACTTCATCATCTTCTACTTTTGCTTTTTTACTACTTGGTCCATCTTCAGTACTAGAAATAGACAAGACAAAAACTGTCAATCTGGAGAAATCGTTTGAAAGATCATGAACAGGGCAATGTATGTGGGGGAAGCATATGCTGCTAGGAAAGTTTCAGGAGTCGCAGTTTTGCCATGCAATCTTTTATACTCCTGAGAATTTGCACCCTGTCTCAAATCAGTAGGCAAAAGGACTAACCAGTTTAACACTAGAAGGACGGGATGTCCGCTAGGGCTATGATATTCACAGCAGGTTGTTTTTCTTGGGTACCAGAAAATGAACTACTAACAACCCCTTAGTTTCCAAATGTGACACTTGATGTGTGTGTGTGCACATGTATATGAATGCCTCCATTATGTTATGTATTCACATCAGGTGCCTTTTAATGATTATACTGGCATGAGAGATAATGAAAATTTAATGTTTAAGAAAGAAATCTATTTGTCCTTCTAATGTAATTTGCTGGCTCCTGTCCTAAAACTGACAGCTATTAAGTATGTGTGAACAAAGAAGACCTGCATGTCTGCTAATGCATATCCTTGGTCAACACACATAAGAGCTTGATAAACTTCAACTTGCAGCTGTCAGTACTCACTATACAAGCCTCAATTAAATACGAGACAGCTCACTAAATGACCTTAAACTGCATCTGAAACTGCTTTCAAAAGACAAATGTCTAGTTTTTTTTACCAAGATGCAGTTCCAAAGACATCAGCTACATCTTCTCCCTATGCCTAATATATCACAGAATGAGGATCCCATTATGAGTTATGACTATCGTTTAATTCACACATTACTGTGCTTGCCGTTAATCTGTTTCCATGCTTTTCTAGTTTGGGACAACTACATTTTATACACACACACACACATACATATACATACATACCACTTATACGGAACCAGTGGATCCTATATTTGTGCTCTTCTGTATTGTTAATATTGTTAATAATGTTAATAATAATATTGTTGGGTCAATTTGCCCTCCACCTTCTCACATAGCTTTTCACCTCTTCTTGCCATTTTCTATTTAAACAAACCTTTTTTTTTCCAAATTAAAGGGGTAATGGTGGAGGGCTGATGGTGGGAGTGAAATGAACAGCTTCCTTTTTCTCCTATTACCTCTGTTCCAACCTTCCCATTGTCATCCCTTCCTTCCCTTCTCCTCCCCCTCTTAAATGCCTCATTTTAATGTTTTTAATTTTTAAAAACCTCTCTAAGGCTTTAGCGCTAAGGGAGGCCCCAATACTCAGAAAGATCCCAACTAGTTCCAATACATACAGGCTGATAAATGTTGGAAAACCTGAGAACTCAAGTGGAAGAAACTTTCAATTCTGCCCTTGTCACCTTGTCACAATTTTGCACCTTCAACCCAAGTTGAAACTGGCTACCGTGTATACAGAATGGGGTTGATCTTTCCAACCACAGCTAGCTGCTGCTTTATCAATACAGCTACTAAGGATTTTTTTAAAAGTAATAAGGACATTAAAAGAGGCAGGATTGGGAAAGGGAAGAGAAGGCGGAATATTACTGGAAGCGTTCCCTCACTTAAGGACTGAATAAAGTCAGTATACAGTTTTCATTTCTGTCATTTCCCCAACTTAAAGATTAGTCTGTGAAACAACTATCTGATACAACAGGTAGGAAATTTTTGCTCTCCTAGTTTGGATGGACTCCAACTCCCAGAAGCTGCAGCCACGCCACCACAAGTATGGGGTTATGAGAGCATTACAGTCTAAAACATCTAGAATACCAAATGGTCCCCATCTATTATAAAAACACGAGATTAAAACCTGGCAACCATTAGAACAGTTTTGCCTTAAATCAAAATGCATGTCTTCATCAACCCTTTTCTTTTCCTTCCTCAAATTCAAAAAAGGCAGTTTTACAAAACTAGGGTTGGACTTCTGGCCACTTCCAGTTTTATAAAGGGAGGAGGTCAGTGCAGCCTACAGTGACTCCTGGAGGCCAAACATTGTTACCCAGATTTCTGGAGTTTATCCACTCCAGCTCTATACAGATGAAGTTCCACAGCTATGAGACAGATATTAAAATCTCTCTTCTATATACCTTGTTGTCTAAAATTAGAGGTGGGAATGATATAACTCACTTGTCTTTGAAGATATGTTGAGCAGTCTTCTGTTCTTTCATCTTGCCTGCATCCCTCAATGGAAAAAGCGATTTTACTTTTTCAAGAGGAGCTTGGCATTTCCTTTTCACTTCCTGAGGTGTCTCCAACATGTCTAATAGATGTTTTTCAATAGGGGGCAAAGGTGCTTCAGGATGGAAAGCCTTATGCTGTAAGCACTGGTAGGAGAATACAAGAGAAAAAGTGATTTCAAGTTGATAGCTTAGCGAATGTAAGATGTACATGATTGTATACTTTAGAACATGTTCGTTTCTAACATGCTTTTCATCAGTGCAGCCTCAATGGGATTTGTGAAGGAGAAGTTCAAATATTTCTTGGCACGGGAGACAATATTCAGAGATTATATGAGCTTACAAGAAATATTTACAGTGAAAGGGATCATATACTGCATGCATATGTAGTGCTCAGTGATTTCAGCACAAAAATCAGGCTTCTAGGGGTGAACACATGGTAGATTTGCCAAAAATGTGCAGTAATCACGACAGGTGACAATATAAACATTCAAAAATATTGCAATGATCAAATTCAACCTGAATTCTACTAGTTAACCCCTTTTATTTCAGTGCATAAAACCATACAATAGCTTATGTTAACCAGAAGCTATATGATGAAATTTCTTAAGTCAAATTTAAGTTTGTTTGCCAAAAAAACTAGATTTTTCACAACAGTTTCTAGGATATATAGTATTGAAATACTGAGCTATTTTATGCTGCCCACACATTTTCCAGTGAGCTCAAAATAAATAAATGATGAGGGGCCATGTATAGGTTATTCTGCTCTGAACCAGGTAGATGAAGCAATTGTGGGAGAGATGCTACATAATTTAAGTGAAAGGCTACATTTGATACCACAAAGATACCACAAAGGACACATGAATGGACCACCCTGTACCCAGTGCACATAACTAATGTCCAAAAACTCTAGCTGAACTGACTGAAAATATCCTTCTATGAGACAAGCAGGGAAACAGAAATTTTCACTTCAATTATCAAAGTCAAGTGGCAATATACCTGATCCGACATATATAGGCTTAGTTTCACCAGAACTTGGAGGAAAAAATTGGACTACAGTCAGTGGTGTAGCTACATTGGGGGGGGGGGATGAAGACACTATCTCCCAAAATAAGAATTCTGTCCCCCCACCATGAAATTTTGCTTCAGCCCCCAAATTTTTAGCAATGCAGAAAGTGAGACACTGAAAGTCATTCACATGTATGATCGCATTCCCTTGGTAACTCTGCCTACTTCTTTTCTCTAAATTCCTTAACATTGGCCAGAATACTGTGGGGGCACTACATGCTTGTAAGTGGACTAGTGTCTGTGGGAGACACAATTGTGAAGATATGCAACATCCGTATCCAGTGGAGGGCTGCTGTTATGTAACTATGCAGGAAATTCAGCAAAGGGAGCTATAAGCAATGGGACCAATGCATGACAGTCCCCAATGAGCATCAGGCCCATGGAGCACATCAGGCACCCCAGATGCACATCAGGCACTCTTGCTGGTATTCCGCTATGTAACGGGTTTCTTAGAGTCTCTGCCACTTAGTTAAGTGCACACAAATTTATGTTGAGTGTACGGTCATACAGGATTCCAGCCTGGTGTTCTCACTTACTGCAAGGCTAAAAAAATGGGGATTTGAAGCAAATTTCACGGGGTAGGCAGAATTCTTATTGGGAGAAAATGCCCTCAATCCTCTCTGCATAGGACCCCAAATCCCTCTGTCAGCATGGTCACCAGATTCTGGGAATTACAGTGAAAAAAAATCCTAACATTTCCAAGCTCTTGAGTTTTATGAGTTTATGTTTGCCACAATGTTCTTTTTTTTTTTTAAACAGTTTTAAGATGGAGGGAGACAATTTGAAAAAAAATGGGAATGTTTAATGATCTTACCTGATACAATCTTTGAAAATGAGGATTTGGAAATTTGCTGGGTTTAAATATATCCTCAACTGTCCCTTCACTCTCATCTTCATAAACCAAATTCATGGAATCAATCAGAGAGTCAACTGCAAGCAACTGATCCTCTGGGTTAGCAGATACAAATATATATATGTTAAACATACATTGAGGAGAGAAGTACAGCAAATTTCTCTTTTTCCAAGAAGGCATCAATCCCCCCCCATCATTCCAACTGTCATCATTCTCACAAACTAGCCAAATGCATACTCCAGGGAGCACTTCAACTTTTGCCCAAAGAAATCATTTGAAGACATTTAGTTCTGAGAGGGTGTTATCAGCCATACACTGCTACACTTTGATATGGTCTAACTGGCAAATATTGATTGGCATGAAATTAAGTTATATACACTTATGGCTGAAAGGTCATGTGGAGATTGGATGCTGGCTGGGAAGATGTGCAAAGATAGGTCAGAGGTGACCTCAGTATGGCCAGGTCATAAGTAAAAACCTGGCTTAATGGCTCTAAGCTAATCCTCTTAACTGTCCACAGAAAACAATAGTCAAGCCTGGATGCTTGCTGTGCCTATTTCCCACCAAAACCTTCCCCAGTCATATTAACCAACCAAGACACTGAAGCAATCAATCCATTCCAGACCGCTTTTGCTTATTCTGCCAAAAAGCAATTAACTCACACCCTTTCAAGGAGTATACCCCTCCCCCAGTTCTGAGCAACTTGTTTGCAGTACTTGAAATGCTGGACACTACTATATTGCTCTGAATCCTGATTTGGTCTGCCCTTAAACACAAGTATAAGCCACTCCACTGCTCCTTCACTACTCTTCTGGACTGGTAATTATAACTCAAAAACTTCAGCCTCGCTATCCATAATTTTTCCACCCTTTAATCCTTTGGTTAGCTCTTGTGAGAATGTGTGACTGTTTGTATCTTGTGTGCATGCATGAGTGAATTCCCCTCAATAAAACACATTCTTAGTTTATTTTGGAATTTCTGCCTGGTTCTTTCCTAAGATGACCCTGTAAACATTGGCAGAAGATCTTGTTAGGTTAATCCCTTCTCACAGGCCTCTTAATTGAATTAATCAATTCCCTATTGTCACGAGGAGGTACTGGCATCACAGGTGGACCTCTCAATTACTCAGGTTTTGAGGTAACATGATGAGAATGTGAAGCAGATGAAGTCAGAAAAGAGGTGGGAGTTTCCTTCCCTCTGAGTTGGAAACAGGTTTTGCTTGCACCTAAGCTCTGCCTTTAGAGGGTAGAAGTTTTAATCTTCTCCCACTGATTTCCATGAGAGAAATCACATGCCATCCTTTATAATGAGATTATGGAATATCAGAATGGAACAGTGACTCTGCCAAGTTATCTATTAACTTCTGAAACTGATAAAGCTTCTCTTGGAACAGCAAGCAACAGGCCATGATAGATGCTTCAAAGGAAAGTAGAGAGAATATATATAGTGAAGCACAGGCACATAAAGGCAAAGACCAGACCAGTCATGGGAATTCTGTAGCCTTCCACGTGTTCAAAAGCAACTCCTCACCACAGGCAGTGCTGGCTAAGGATGATGGGAAGTGCACTCCAAGAACATCTCAAGGCCAATATGATTCCCAGCCATGCACTAAATGCTCATAACAAACCACCCACTACTTGGCCTCTGGAGTGCCATTTGTCTGACATGCTACTCACAAATATTGTGTTGTCACACCACTCAATCAGAAATGTCATGGCTATATGACCTGCAATATTTTTGAGCACAAATGGGTTTAATGTGGAATATTTCTAACAACCTGAACCCACTATTCAGAGTCATCGCAATATAGTTGCTAAGGACAACTACCTGCTTGCCTTTTTTTTTTTAACTTCAGGGTTTGTTTATTACAACAATTATATTAAGCACTCCTCTCTCCTCCTGACTTCAGCAGCATTCCATCATGCTAAGGAACCACACACATGAAGAATCTGTGGCTGATCTTTCTTTTCTTTCCCCTCCTAATCCACTTTTCTTTCTTCTTGTGCCTTTTTGATTGCAAGCTTTCGCACAAGTCTTCAGTAAGCCCGTACAAGTCTATCAGAAAGCAGCATCACACTTAATGGAACTCCCAACTGAGAAGACACATAGAGGACCACTCTGTTAAGGACAGGGATCAAAATAAAAGCTCACCTGTTGGTGTACATTTTTTATTATTTTTTAAGGAGGAAAACATGTACTGCCTCAAATCTTCCATATAAGGTAGCTGTACATATGCCAAGCACTAAAAATCAAAACAAAACAGATAAGCAGAGGTCAAGAAAGCTAAATAATAATGAACAAAATATTTTAGAGGTGATTTCCTCCCTTGACTCAGCAGTAAATGGGACCTTATTCTGGAACATTACCACTGGGGAAAAAAAGCTGCATAGTATCTTTGAATTGTTTGTGATAGGAGTTCTCTGCCTTGAAGCATCCACCATATCAAATAGCAAAGCATAGTCTGGAATACCACATGTTTTACAACATAAATATTTACAGAAGTATTAAAATAAATATTCAGCATGAAGCAGTACACATGTAAAGATGCTGAATTTATTGGACAGTGACCCACTGTCATGCCATTTTCTTGATTTCCTCTCTGCTAAATAAATATGCTTCCTGTCTAACAGCAATTTTCATCTTACAGGGTTTCCACAGTCTTCTGTCAAGCTGTGGCCACTGGCAATCATCTGCTCTCAGCATTTATAGCTTTTTACTTACTTCTATTCACACATCTCCCACAACTCATCTTAAACAATTTTTTTTCCCCTAGGACAGTTTATGTCTATCAAAAGAACTTGAAAGCTTACGTCCACCCCCAAAACAACAAAGCTTGAGTTCCTCCTTAACCAAAACAATGCTTATTGAACACTGTCTGCCATATGCAGTTACTAAAAATGCACACTGCAGAAATGACACAACCATCTGCAGACTTTCTCTATGTAACTTCTTGGGTTTTGTGTGTGTTTTCACTGTTTGTGAAAAACAGTAAAGACATAAAGACTTTTTAAAAAATTATGCCACATTTTAGGTGCCAGGGTTTAACAACTTAAACATGAAATAGTGCTGTCTAAAACCTTGAACAACAAAACTAAATTTTCTAAGATTCTGCTGGTAAGATGTACAATATTTTATTAACTTATTTATCTTAACTTAGTGTCTCACATTGCATCATGGGATCTCAGGATGACATACAACAAAATCATGTTAACATATATCCAACAGTTTGAATCATCACAAATAATTCAAAGAAACTAACAGAGCCATTGTGGTCTAGTGGTTTGAGTGTTGGACTATAACTCTAGAGAACAGGGTTCAAATTCAGCTCACTCATGGAAACCCACTGGGTGACCCTGGCAAATCACATTCTCTCAACCTCAGAGGAAGGCAAGGTCAACCCTCCCTGAACAAATCTTGCAAAAAAACCACCCCATGATAGTTCACCTTAGGATAGCCATAATTTGGAAATAATTTGAAGGCACACAACAGCAACAACAATAACAGCATAATAAACAGTTTGATAATTAAAAAGCAATACAGTTTGAACACCAATTAAAATAGGTTAAATCAAATCTGGATAGAATCAATTAGATCCCAAAGGCTTTAATTTAAAAAAAAAAGTTTTTATTTGATACCAGAATGACATCTATGTTGGAATGGCCTCAATATTACCCTCCTGGGAAAAGACAACTAAACATGGCTAAATGAACTAGATCACCATAAAAAGTGTTACCTCATATTCATTCTTGATCAGTGGAAAGGCAGCTCCAACCTGTGGGTGAGATCTTTTGTCATAGACATAACGCACAATGGCCACCATATCTAACTCGTCCAAGGCGTGAATAAGGGCAGAAAGAGCAACTGCTGCAGCCTGTAAAGGAGATACACAATTAAACAGAAATACAATCTACCCTCTTCTAGTGACCTCAGCATACAAGAACATGAGGTCACACAAAGTGTTGCTCCCATTATAGTTAATGGATGTGATAGGAGTGTGCTCACGCAGGTACGTGCATGTTTCATCCGTTGACTACAATGGGATGCAACACTTGCATTTTTCACTTTATGGGGGTGGGGGGTGTCTCCATGAGGCCAGGGACCACTTTTCAGGTTAGAACAAGTGTTTTCCCATGGCCTCAGGGAAAAGGGTGAGGCTTACTGAACATTTCAGAAAATTTATATATAGATATAGATACATACACACACACACACACATATATGTATACACACACATATACACTTTTTATATAAAAGATTTATATAAAAGATTACTTTTTCCTTGATAGTTTAATTGTATTTAAATTTTGTTAACACAAAAATTTCACCTACTCATTACTAAAATTTCCCCACATTTACTTGATTAACTAGTATCTGTTAAACCTTCTCCGCTGTCTTTATCCCAGTTGTGGAACACCCAAGTGAAAACATGGTTGTTCATGAAAACTTTTGGGGCTTGATTGGTTTTACAAAAATCCTCTTATGTACATGATTTGAACTTATATAAGCTTTTAAATTCTTTAACTGTTTAACATGTTTTTATTTTTTGAAAATATTTTAATTTCTAAACACTTTTTAAAATATTTTAAAAATACTTTATTTATACTGTTTTAAATTTGTTAGATTGGTTTTACTGTATGCTGCCTTCAGATCTCTGTACAAAGGGAAAGATACCCAAATATAAATAAGTAATCTCAAAATATTATTTGTTCTGACATTTTATTCAGCCTGATCAGCATCCCTCCACCCCCAATCAAACATACCATGCTGTTTGCAGGTCAGTTCTTTTTACTGGTTTTCTTAAAACACTTTCAAGGATGAGAGATTTCAGTGTGTTTCTGTACCTTCCCCTTATATTAGCTTTTCAACAGTTCATGTTAGAAAAAAAGAAAAGAAAAACTAGAAGCACTTCTCCCCCAGATCTAAAGAAACTACTACCCACAGAAGAGATCAAAAAAACATAAAGCAATGATCAAATATTACTGTTTATAACAGCCAACCAATTGATCACTTGTCAAAAAGTGTATAACAGAACTCCTAATGTAAATGAATATTATAAGTATTTCTAACTTTTATCTATGTCCATTCCCAGGATCTTTAATCAAGACATTTCAACCATGTTGGCTTTCGTCAGCCTGTGTTTTTCCTTGAATGTATACGGTATGGATCCTCTTTTCTTATTCAGTCCCAAGGACTGCTTGTACTGGCGCTGGTATGTACACTAATGGATATAAGCCATATAATGAATGGAACTAGGGAATCTAGTCAAAACTTCTCACTGAAAGATCCCTGAAATTGATATAGATAAAGGTTAGAAATAGTACAGTAGGCCCTTCACTTTTTCAGGGGATAGGGAAAAGAAGCCCTGCGAAAGTGAAAAAAACCCCAAGCAAAGATCTTCCCAGCTAGCTGTCTCCTTGCCCCCACTCTTGAGTGCACAGGTTGGGATGGGCACAGGAGACAGCCAGCAGGCAAAGAGCTTCTCCGTCGGCTTTCTCCTGGCCCCCACCCATCCAATTGGAATTGCACGGGTGGGGGCGAGGAGAAAGCTGATGGGGAAGCTCCAGGTAGCGGGCAGAAGGAGTGCGGGGAACGGACAATCCCCCTTCCTGCACCCTCCTGCTGCTTGCCCAGGCCCATAGGTAGCAGTTTCTTTAGTTTTTTCTAAAAAAAAAAACATAAAACACTTCAGCTTTAGACTCAATTGACAGTCAGTTTGTCTCACCTCATCATCCTTTGCTGCAAACACTTTCAGAACCTGATTTCCCATGTAGCGATGTCTCAGGACCTACAAATGAATGTTTCCACAACTTGGAATGCCACTTTGAACTCTTTAAAATCACTGCCAGCAAAAAGCAAATTAAATTCCACACTGGAACGATGAAATATAGCACTGCATTTTATTCCACTATTCTCTCCTATAGCTGTTCATGTCTCTAGCTATTGTTCCAAGTTACTTTTAACAATGCTCAGTTGTAGGAGTCTCCACTCTTTCTCATCACTCAGCTACCTATCTTATACATTCTCTTTCACACAGAAACTTTCACTGCTCCTCATTATTGCTCCTGTCGAGTCTTCTTCCACAAGTTAAAGAAAAAAATCCCCCAATAGTTCATTGTGTCTGGCTTCTGAAAACTTCTCCAGCTACTGTTCAAATTTAGATACTATTTTTTGTAACATGAGGGATAAAGAAGCAAAGAGAGAACAATGAAAGGGGAGAAAAGTGAAAAAGAAATAAAGAGAGATAAGGTGGAGTCACAAAGAATGAGAAAAGAGAAGGCTCCCTCCACTTTTAGGTCTGCCCCACCACCAGAATGCTGCTACTGACAGACTACAGAGATTTTTTTTTTTTTTACAATTCTTTTTATGACAACATCATACACTGCTTATCTCACAGGTCTAATTACATGTGAATTTTGCAACAAAACACAAGTGAGGAGACTAATATGTCTTATCTGCTTGGTTAAGGGTCTGGTGTCATAAGATTTTTGTTATATCAGAACAGGACTTAATTCCCAATGGTTCATAGGACTGGAGCTTTAATTTTGTGGTCTATACAAAATATGATTCCCACTCTTGTATCCATCATTCCATGGTACTTTGTTCAGATTGTCCTTCAGGGCCAGATCAAGTATGACCCCAAACTTGGAGTATGACCCCAAACTTAGACTATGTGCAAGACAGTGAGTAGATCTGCATATCGCATGCTAAAAACAAAAACATGTGGCAATCTTACTCAAATTTTTTGCAACAATATAGGCTGAATTTCCCAAGCCACAGAAATTTCTACGGCTTCTTATATGTCATAATTCATTTTGCATCCTTCTCCATGCTCTCCTATTCTTTTTTAGCCTGCTATATGAAGGAGCAAGGAACTACAAGGGACACTCAAACCCCAGGCTCAGACAACTGGCAACTTTACCCAGTAACTCCAGCCATGGAAAACAGGCAAACCAAAGTTCTACAATTTTTTGGCCTGAGATAAATTTCAAGCATCATTTCACTATGCCTCAAATTCAATTAAGACTGCAGCTCCAAATTTATGGGCCATACCTGTGATGATTTGGTGAACCCCAGGACAGCAAAACATTTTCCATCCGTTTTGTATTTCATCTGCTCCTCATCTACTTTAGAGAATGGAATTATGTCACTCCCATAGCGAAATCCTGCAGAATGAGAGAATTTTAAAGTAATATCTGGGGAATTCACATACAAACTTAAAGGGGTGTATTAGCTGTGAAGGAAAAGTGTCTTCAGAAAAAAAAATATGGCCTTGGGTGGTTGGTAGGAAGAAGGGACTAGACTGATACTTCCATGTCTCTGACTGGCAGAGTCAAATGCTGACTATATACAATGTCAGCAATCTCCAGCACCAGTAAGCAACACAAGGGCAGAAATCTTCAGCCAACTATGACTGTGAGTTAACCTTTGCTGCTTGCTTCCTTTCAGCCTATGGGCAGGAACCAAATTTGAAATGAAATGCCATGATCACTAAAAGTCATTGTGGGTTTGTCATGACAGACTAATCTGATCTCTCTTTTTTTATATAGAGCTACAAACTTGGTGGATATAGTATATCTTGATTTCAGTAAGGCTTTTCACAAGGTCTATACAATACTACTGCTAGGTGGATTTGTAACTGCTTGGCAGGCCAAACCCAAAGGGTGCCTACCAATGGCTCCTCCTCATCTTAGAGAGAAGTCAATAGTGGTGTGTCACAGGTTTCTGTTCTGGGCTCAGTGCTATTCAGCATCTTAATCAATGATTTGGATGAAGGAATAGAGGGCACTCTTATCAAATTTGCAAATGACACCAGTTTAGGAGGGGTAGGTAATATCCCAGATGATAGCATCAGAATTCAAAATGACCTTAACAGATTGAAGAGCTGGGCCAAAAAACCCCAAAATGAATTTCAAAAGGGAGAAATATAAGGTTCTACACTTGGGCAATAAAAATGAAATGTACAGATGGCTGACACATGGGCTTGACCATAGTACATGTGAAAGGGATCCAGGAGTCTTAGTGGATCATAAGCTGAACATGAGTCAGCAGTGTGATGCAATTCTAGGCTCTGTCAACAGATGTAGTTTCTAGGTCAAGGGAAGTAAGACTACCACTCTCTTCTGCTTTGGTCGGACTCTACCTGGAATATTGTATCCAATTCTGGACACCACGGTTCAGGAAAGATATTGACAAGCTGGAATGTCTCTAGAGGATGATGAACAAAATGGTAAAAGGTCCGAAAACCATACCCTATGATGAGTGGCTTAAAGAGTGGGTATCTTTAGCCTGAAGAAGAGAAGTAATATGGTACCCGTATTTAAATATTTGAAGGAATGCCACATGGAAGATGGAACAAGCCTGTTTTCTGCTACTCCAGAGACTAGAATATGGAGTGATGACTTCAAACTTCAGGAAAAGAGATTCCATCTAAACATTAGGATGAACTTCCTGGTGGTATAATCAGTTTGACAGTGAAATACATTGCCTCAGAGTGTGGTAAACTTTCCTTCTTTGGAGTTTTATAAACAGAGGCTGGGAGGTCATCTGTTGGGAATACTTTGATTGTGTGTTTTTGGATGGCCATAGGTTGGACTTGATGGTCCTTGTGGTCTCTTCCAGCTCTATGATTCTATGACAAACAGGCAGTTTCATGCCACCTTCTCCTTCCCCTTCCTTAATCCCATCCCATCAAGGATCCTTCACTGGAAGAGAATTTGAAAGCAGAGAACTATTTTTCTAAAACCCTAAACCCAATTACTAATCCCAATTAGAGGAGACAAAAGGGAACTAGATAAATCAGGCCTTCTCTGGTTGGGACTAGTAATTAGATTTTGTCCCAAAACTAACTTGCTGGCTGAAGGATCCTGGAGTTATCATTCTCAATCAATCAATCAATCAATCAATCAATCAATCATTCTCCTCAAGGTAACACTCAACTATCTTGCAACCAATCAACCAACCAGCCAGCCAGCCAACCACAATCTTTTAAGTTACAAGGTGGACACAGCTGCCCTACTGCAGCTAAAAGAACTGGATGATGGGGAAATAAACCTCCGAGGACTTGTACATCACATCCAGAACCCTACTGAGGTAGGAGGATATATGCATGCATGTATGTAGGTATGTATGTGTGTATATATGTATACACACACACACACACTAAATAAATAAAAAAAAAAATTTATTTATTTATTTATTTATTTCAAAGAGTCCTGCACTTTGGGATTCTAATAATAATGCAGTTATCACAGGGCTTTTTTCTTGCTTTGATAAGCTTTCCCCTACATTTAAGAAAGTATGCAGGGTCTAAAGCCATTTTCAATGCTCTGCTGCTTGCAATGTGTATCAAGGTAACCCTCCCTCTTAGTTCCATTCCTCATGTCTGATTGTATTTCATCTTGATGCTTGTGCCAATAAAGAAAATGCAAAGCATTCTCACTAAAGTTGCCAGACTCTCCTTTCAATCTTTCTCATTCTGTGTGTGTGTGTGTTGGTTTTTTATTTTTGCCAATCCAGAATCAGTGACATAACAAATCAGTAGGAGACTCAGAAAAGCACTCTCTGAGGAGTTCATAGAACAAAATGTCTTGCTGAAGATGCACCAATGCCTCACGTAATGCCAACAATGCTTTTACAAAGAACCATTCTGCTGAGCAGACATATGTTTTCTGTATTTTGCCATCTTTTTTATTTACTTTCCTGAAAAACTATATGGTGCAGATTTAATTTATTTGAAATATTTCTGCTCTACCATTTCACAAAAATATCCAAGGGAGCTCACAATTAAATTTTTAAAAAATCTGTTAACTGTTTAACTGTTACCAACAGTTACCAACAGTTAAAATATGAAGCTTCAAATTAAGTCACAGAAAGCTAGAATCAATGCAGCAGTTAAAATTATAAAGCAATAAATAATTCAGCAGTAATGAAAGTCGCTTTTAAATACCTAGGCGAACAGCAAGTCTTGGTTTCTTTCCCCTTTGAAATGATGGATTTTCTTGGTCTTATCTCCCAACCTGAAGCAATTGTTGTCCCATGATTCCAAAACATAATGTAATATTCCTAACAACAGTGCTTTGACTGTATACTGCCACCTATAAACTTTATTGCCATCTGTGTCACTAGGTTGACAGCAAGTATCAGGAGTGGATGAAGAAGTCAGCTGTTAACACAAAAGCTATAAAACGACAAATTAAAAGAGCTATTCAAGCTCAACAAGAGAGCTGACCAAAGGAAAAGACAGGAGAATCTGAGTTGCCTAATGAGACAAATCTGGAGAAAATACAGATATATCAAAAACAGCAGCACCTGCTGGCCTCAAGCACCAATTAAACAGTGTCTTAACTGTCAGGGGCTGGAAATTCTTATTTTATGGACTACAGTTCCCATAACTCCCTATCTAGTAATTCACTGGTTATGTTGCTGGGGGGATTCAAGGAGCTACAGCCAAAAAAAATAACTGTTCCAAGCTCCAGCAAATGAGTGCAACGGGACACAATAAAACTCACATATGCTGCTTTATATATTGTGGGGTCAAACAGCACTCAGATTCTACAACTGCTCAAAGACAATCAGGAAAAGAAAAATGGAGTGAACTAAATCTGGCTGAAACAAAGGGCAAAACACTGTGCAGGAAAACTTAACCAGACAAAACAGAAGTGGGTTGAAAAAGTAAGGGAGGATGCATCAGCACATATGTTGTTGTGTGCCTTCAAGTCATTTCTGGCTTATGGCAACCCTAAGATGAATCTATCACGGGGGTTTTTGGGGCTGAGAATGTGTAACATGGCCAAGGTCACCCAGTGGGGTTCCATGGCTGAACAGAGAACTAAACACTGGTCTCCAGGACTGCAGTCCAACATTCAAACCACTACACCATGCTGCCCCTCTATAAGCACATATACCCCCCTCCAATGCATATGACCGAAACAATACTAAGGTAAAAAAAAAAAACTTTTCTGCATGAAAAATTGGTTACCAACCTAAAAGAAATACAGGTAGCTTAACCTTCATACAGACAAAAGCCCTTTTCCGATCCAGTGACAAACTATGGGCTGCTATTAGGGGAATGAAACAAAACATGATCCTTGAGTTTCATGTTCCCACTCTTCCTCCTTCACAAGCATGAAGAAAATCCTGAAAGGGGCTCACATTTTTAAACTCAGCACAGTTCTTCAATAGGGCCTAGCTCAAGAGAACTGTGTTTTTTTATTAAATATTTTTATTACAGAATAATATAAACAGAACAAATTTGGTTGTATCTTATATAAGTAAATACACAAAATAAATAAATAAATAAATACACTCAATTCTAATTATTATAAATGGAGGTAAGATCTACCCCTCAGAATAATCTGACCATCACTTAATTAGAATGTTACTATGATCTATTATCGTTATATGTATTCTTAATTTATAATTAACCTATATAGAGTATACTTCCAAAAGCTTTCTTTTGATGGATTTGCGTTCAGGGTATTAAATAAAACCAGATCCCTCTATTTCCACATAAACAACTATTTTAACCTTTTTTTAAATTTTTTTAACTACCATCATCCATATTCTGCTGATATATTAATGATTTCACATCACACTACATGATCACTCAATCTATTCGATACATTCAACAAGACATATTGCCATATTTAAATAGGGCAGCAGGCATAAATAGGTCACAACATACATTACTACATTATTATGTTCAATATAAGGAATCTTATTCTGAGCAGAAAATTTAAATGTTTAAATGTTAAGAGTATGTCAAATATTCGTTTGTAAATATAATTGTACCAGAGTCCATTCAGCCTCACAGTCATCTTTAGGGTGTTCTTTCAGTCAAGAGAACTGTTTTTTGATCTCGCACTAACAACTGAACAAACCTGGCTCTCAAACCACGATTTGACCTTTCTCACAGTAAGAAACACAGGAAACATGTGGTTAGTTCAAAAGTGCAAGCTGTCTACTTTGTTCTACTGCATGTAAAGGAGGCAGACAATGAAGGTTCAAAGAGAGACATTTTCACAGCCATAAACCATGGTTTGCTATTTTGTATGAATCAAGTCAAAGAAAAGACTCAAAAGATGATACTAATACAGGAAGAAAGAAATTTCTAATGAAAATATACTAATACTTCAATGAACTCACAGGATCCCCTGGAAAATTTTAGTGCGGAAGGCAGAAAGATCATACCTTGAATAACATCCTCTTTCTGAATCTCGGTTTCATCGTCATCATTCAAGCAATAAACGGTTTCTTTCTGTACATCATCTTTTCTTAGAGTCTTGGCATCCACAGACATCCAGGATTTTTTCACTTTCTCCTCAGTGAACTTGACATCAAAATTTAAGAGAGAATTTATTTAATTTCAACATGCACATTAATTGAAACTATCCTTTGGACCCACTTTCCTTTGCCAAGAGGGAGTAGAAACTAGTTTACATTGTGCCAGCAAAACTTTTGTGAACACCTGAAATCTCCTTTCTTGACTGTCAATACTGACTTAACAAAAGCACTCAGAACATGACTAGAATTTTGGGACCACAGAGTTATGGAATTATAGTATTCACCATTCTAATAGAAAATTCTTTCCTTTAAAATGGTCTTAGGTAGGATACACAAAATATTTTTATCCAGTGAGCATAAGAGAGTAAAGAAAATACTGGTTCTGTATGAATGTGATATTCAAAAGCCAGGTTGAATTTTAACTGGATATTTTGTATTATGACAAACAGCTATAACTTCCCTATGCCACTATCTTTAATACTTTCACAAATTATCTACTATGGTTAAACTCAGTGAACACACCTTAGTTTTAAGCTGTTCATGGGGGCTTTCTCATGATCCCACCATAATCACAGGCACATTTGGTAAGAGCATGGGAGAGAGCCTTCTCAGTGCCTCCTCACAGGTGATGGGACACCTTTCCATGAGAGGTTAGTTTGGCCCCATCTGCTCTCTTTACATCAGAGTGCAAAGAGCTATTTCTTTAGGAAGGCTTTTGGCTGTTAACTGGTTTTGGCAGAAGGCCTTCTAATGGCATGTGTTATAGTTTTATCTTTTTACTACGTTTTAAACCATTTCAAAATTTTGGTTTTAATAGAATTGCTATCTAACGGTGCTCGGACATTTTTATTATCATATTTTTAGCTGTATTGTTTTAATCTATGTTGTAAGCTGCCTTGGGTCCCATGCTGAGAGAAAGGCAAGATACAAACTGAACAATTAAATCTAATATATAAAAATCAAAGTTTGAGTGTTCTGTATCAGGTGGAAATCTGACCTCATATGATTGGCTGTGTCAAGCAAAGACCTCATATGATTGGCTGCCTGTGAAGATTCTATGGAATCCTGGGGTTTGCAGGGGGGAGGCTTTAGAATTCTCAGTCAGAGAGCTCTTGGCCCTGGCCGGTTGCTATGGAGATGAGGCCTAGCAGCAAGGAGGAAGAGCAGTGTATTCCCTCAGGAACCCAACCTCTGTATGTTAATAACTCTGAATACAGCTTGGATTGGGGAATATAAGGAAAAGATACAGGTACTGGACAAAACAGTTTGGGGAATTAGAGACACAGGATCTCAAATCTTTCTAACAAGTATTACCTATGAGAAAGTAAAATCCTGGGCAACATTGGGCAAATATGTTAGTAACAAATAAATAAACAAATTTGCATTTACAACTGATTAATCACTGAGTCACTGCCTCTCCTTTTACTGGCACACATGTTGATACAGGTCCACTTATACTATCTGCTGAGCTAGAAGGGTGACTACATACTTCTAATAAACTTACTGATTTATAAGCCACAATCCTTATAGACAGTTTAGAACCAATTGTGAGTTGACATGGCCAAGGCATGGGCCTCCGTTCAACCTTCTTGAACATTGAAAGCCGCTCCAGGCTCTCTCTAAATAAGCGGGGAAAAGAAACATAAGAGGAAAGTTATCCAGCAAGCCACAGTAAAATGCTCCATAAATTATTGTAGTACAAATATAAACTCATTTTAACAAAATCACGATGTAGAAAATTATCTGTATTTACATTTAGAAGGGATCGCAGGATCAGCTGCTAGTGATTTCTCAGGATTGTAATCAATTAAAAAACTGTGCACTGGTTCCCTCATAATCACCATAAATGATAACATGAAAGACAGAACTTCAGAATATGAAGATTTTCAACAAAGACTATGAACATACCCAGCTACCAGTCACCAAGCCAGGTGCATGAGTGTGTGAATCATCCCTGTGACATTTGGGTTTACAACAGCATGACTTTTATTTCTCGAGGATTTTAAAGATTGTGCTGAATTTTCACTTCATGTGCAGCTCAAGTTCTGTTGCACCAGACTTGTAATAAAGATGACTGGCAAAACCCTAGGAGAGTATTGCAAAACTAGTCATTAATGCCAACACCACAACAGTGTTGTATCAGCAACAAAAACTTGTATTTGGATCTTCACTGGTTGTTTCTGTCCCAGTCAAAATAATAGATGAATTGGGCAATTCCAACTTGGTAAAAGCAACCGGATCAGAGGGTAACAAGAAATACCTCTATGTGCTACCCAAGTTAACACATGTTAAAGGGAGAACTCCCGTCTCTCCTATGATTTCCTAGAACTCTTAGGAGGAGACCTGCTTGACTGTCTCTCTAATAGCACTGTAGTTTCAGAAGAATTTGCTCTAATGAGCTTTCACCACTATTTGCAACAGAGGTAGCCAGCTGCAGAGAGTCTGAGAGAGCCTACCTTCCAGTAACCCCGAACCCCATAGGTTTCACTTGTCCATGTATTTCAAAACAAGATGTGTGTGCCTGGATGGTCCCTTCTCTTTTGGGGGGAGGGGGAAATGCTAATTAGGGCTAAAGCAAGGTCCTCCCTACCACAACCAAAAACAGTGACGTATGCCCCTTGGAGGCTTCTGAGACTGTGACTCTCCATTTTGGATGTCAGGTAAAAAATTAGTAATGACGGCACACTGGGTCTTTGTAGGCCATGTGGGTGCACAACTGTCACCCCTGACTGCAAAGAATTGATGAGGCTAATCCAGAGATGGGTGAGAAGGGGCAGTTGCTGCTAAATAATATACCTCTTGAACTACTGCGGCAAGTATAAAAAAGAAGGGAAAAGGTAGTCTTGAGACATCTTTAAGCCTAGCCATTTATTTCAAAAGAGGTTTTCAGAACTATAGCCTCTTTCTTCAGATGCAAGAAGTAGTCTGTAATCCATGAAAGCCTGTGGCAAAACAAATTGCTTAAACATGCCACAAGACCATTTCTTAACATCCCCTTTTATACTGAACAGAGCTATCTTTTTGAAAACAGCAATAAATAGTATATCTTCCAACTATTTTGTATGACTGCTGATTTTACTCGTGAATTTATTTCACTAGGCTGTTGCTTTAACACTGTCTTTTAAACCCTTAAATATACAGTTAATTTTAGAATTATTCCTCTCGTACTATTTTTGTGTACTACTGCTAATTGTTGATTATACCATGAAGATTTTATACAGATATTAATTTTAACTTATTTTCATTATAATATTGTACCCTGTAACCAGACCAAGTCATATTTAAAGTTCTCCTCGTTTCCTGTCTACTGTTTCTCTCATCCGAATCATATTTGCCCCCATGGTTTTTAAAATACATAACAGATACCTGCCAAATGTCTTCTGAACATCTGTCTTGTGATCCTATACATGTTTACACTGAAGTAAAGTTCCATCATAAATGAAGGAGATAACCTCTAAGCAAATAAAGACTTGTAGGGTTTATCTTTTCTTGTGAATGAAGTAAAAAAAGCAAAGCTTCTAACAAGAGAAGCAGAGGGACTTCAAGGTTACCTGAGAGTGTAAATGTCCTCCAGACCATCTTCTTTGTCTAATGAAAACATCAACCTCCTCACCATTTGGAGGCCTTCTTTCTGTTGCTCTGTTAGCCCCTTTCTTGGAAAAAAGTTTTGCTGCCTATTAGAATGGGCACGATCAGTCTTATCACCACTGCCACCTTCATCATTCACTGGAAACGGCAAGCTAAATAAGCAATTAAAAACAGCTTCAATGTATGATCTTAATTCAAAAGACATAACTACAAATCAATTCAAACAGTAGCTTCTATTTATTTTTTTAAAAAATGGGAAAGAATGTGAAATGATGCCTGAAATTCTCCTTTTGTTCAAACGTCATTCTCAAGCCTTAGTATGCAAACCCACACAGATGATGCTTATTTACTGCCACACTATTAGTCACTGGTGGCATGACTAGTTCTATATAAAAGTTTAAGAAACTGCGACTTCTTTGAGAACTTATAAAGTCGATGTACTGTTTCCTGAAGAAAAAGACTGCATTAAAAGTTTAGCACAGTACATCAGAATCAAATTCTCCTTTGTTGCAACTTATGCAACAACAACCAAGGTCCAAGAAGACCTCGTAACAAGAAGTGCGCATCTTGGGGGGGGAAAGGGCAGCCAATGGAGAGAGGTGTGCAAACAAGATGAGTGCTCCGGCATGTGCAGGAATAAAAGGGGGTTCTATTCTCTCTTTTAGCACTAGATTACCAATGCAAATCTACTCGCCCTGCCCAAAGGCTATTTAACTCAGAAATGATGAGGCCAACAGCTGCTTCTCCTTGGGAATGTAACTTCTCGAGCAGCAGATAATTATCATAAAGATTATATTGTAAGATAAAAGGGTCCTGATTTCACACAAACCAGCGGTTACCAAGGAAATGTGGCAGGGAGGGGAGGAAAGAAAGAAAGAAATCCATTTCATATATAGTTTGAGGTTGATTTTACAGTAAGAATCCAGGGAATGAAAACACTCATTTGAAAAGTCAGGCCTCCTTGCTCCACATTGTTCAATATAATGTTAAGCCCAAGATCATGTACTGGCTTGTTTTCTTTGGATTTGTTGTCCCCTGAACTTTATCCATCACATCCTCCAATACGTGAGCTGAATGAATTCAGCTTTTTTTTTAAACATCTATTATTTGGGATGGAGTCCAGGGATAGGCAAAATCTGGCCCTCCAGATGTTGCTGGATTGCAGCTCACATCAGCTCTAGTCTACAGAGTCAACTGTGAAGAACACTGAGTGTTACAGTTCAGCAACCTTTGGAGGATCACCATTTGCTCATACATTTTTATACACTTACCTAGAACTAAGACCCACTGAAATTGATGGAGCTTGCTTCTGAGTACATCATGCAGTGCTAGATATGCAACCCATTAAAACTATCACAATATGGCAAAGGAGATAGGTATGTGTGCAGAAGATCAAACTGTGTATTGATCCACCCCATTCTGAGAAACAGGAATCATCCTGTGGCATCTTAAAGACCAGCACTTTCTTACAGCATGAGACCCATGCCAGTCTTAGAAGCACCACTGGACTCCTTCCTGGTTTTACCGCAAAAGAAAAACCCAGGTGCTCCTCTAGATCCTATTTTCAGAGACTCTGTCAATTTCAATGTGTCTATTATCATTGTTCTCAATGGCAGATCGCTGTCAACAAGCAAAACCAGCAAATCTGCCTTTTTTTCCCCCCACAAATAAATTGGTTGGAGACTTTTGCCATCTTCGATATAGATTCTATTGTTTTTCCCCTGTGCAGACTGCCCTATTTACAGCAAGAAGTAGTGCCCATTCAAAAAATATTAAGAAATATCCCCCAAATTACACTGCTATAGACAGAGCAGAAGCATCTCCTTTTTTCAGAACCTGGAGGGGAATTGAGATTATGAAGGTCTCCTCACACTCACAAAAACTGAAGTGAGATCCCTGTTTTCTTCAAATTAGCTATAATAACATCCAGTTGATCCTCACTGAAGGGACTGCCAAGGTCAGTAAAAACTTCAATGTGTCGCTTGTCATATTTTTTCCCTCTTAAAGGAAGACAAACAAAAATCAATATCAAGAATAACCAGCTGCAATACTGAAATTATATTTAAAAATACAGTCTTTAACTTCCAATCACATGCATTTAACAAAAATCCATAGTCAACATACACTGCATATTGTTGTACTAAAATATGTTGCATTTTTATTGCAGAATTGTTGGCAAATTTTCCTAATTGTCCAGATAAATCTACCAATAATAATAATAATAATAATAATAATAATAATAATAATAATAATAATATCATCATCATCATCATCATCTAACACCACTGAAGTTGCAAAAAGGAGGAAGACAGTCCTGTGGACCAAGCATGAGTAGAGCCAGCCAATCACAGCCCTTGGAACGCTGGGAAGAGCAGCTGAAGCAAGAAAGAATATAAAATGGAAGGCCTGTCTGTTCAATCATCAGGGGAAGAGGGGGAATTTCACACTACACATTCATAGTGCTATTATGCAACTTCACCTATCCTGGCTGCATCCCATGGCATCCTGGAGTTTGCAATCTGGCCACAGACACTCCAAAAACCTTCTGACTAAGAATTCTAAATGCTCCTCCCTAACCAGCAAATCCCAGGATTCCATAGGTTATTGCCAGGGCAATTAAAGTAGAATCACAGTGTTCTAATTCTGCAGCAAGGATGGGCCCAAAGACAAGACTGACGCTGAGACAAGACAGGTGGCACACCTTGTTTAGTCGGGAACTCTGTGTGAATCTGGTAAAAGAGAGAGGGGACAGTAGTGGTGAAGGAAGAGTTCAAGGAGAGTTCTTAAACCACATTTAAACCAAGTTGTTATCCTGGAATAAGCATAGAGTCAGCTTACATGTTTGATGTCTGAACCTTCTGTTAATAAGTCCTCATAAAAAAAACTGGCCCATAATTGTTTAAGTGCCTAACACTGAAGGAAAGAGATAACCAAAAACAGAATCCAGTGAGAAGAAAAGTCTAGAATTTGTCTTTTATCCTTGTCACCTTTTAATAAGTGGAAAGCCTGTTGCGATTATTTTCAGAATTTTGGTAGTTGAGAGTACTACCATAGTCCCCAGTTAACTAACAAACCTTCCCCCACCAAAAACAAACAAACAAACAACATATCTGTTTGCTAACCTGTGTGGTATAAGACATAGGGAATTTTGATTTTCATTACAAGCATTTTGTTTCTTGTGGTGACTGGCCAGCATCTTTCAACACATATTTATTAACTTTCTTTTTCAAAGTGCTCCTATTACATAGAGTCACTGCAGAATAATATTTTAAAAGGTGTTCTACCATAATATAACATTCCAGTGCTGAAATGCAAGTCAGATCTATTTTCAAAATTCAGAAAAGGTAGCCATGTGCTGAGGTACTTACATGGTCTCTCTTTGAAGCAAGTCCATACATACAATGAGAGCATCAAGAACTAGGCACATTAAGGAGACACAATGAAATAACAAGAACATGATTTGGTACATCCTGCCCACCATTACATCATTATATAATTAGTGCAACAGTCCTACAGGCAGAGTAGAAATAATTATTAATTTTCTAAACATGCAAAGCATTTAACATGTGTTTTCAGCCATTCTTACAACATCATGCAAGGTTGGTATTACTTCCCCTGTACCACAAGTTTGGAGTTATAAGACAAAGACAAATATTTATCTTCTCATTTCTAAGAACAGGTTGCTTACCTGTAACTGTGGTTCTTCGAGTGGTCATCTGTGCCATCATACACTAGGAGCTTTAGCGCCTGCGCGGTAGCGTTCGGAAACTTCTAGAGCTTGTTCGCTTGGCGGGAACCCCTCCCCCACGCCGGTACTGCGCATGCTCCTCCCGCCGAGCAACGGTCTCTCCTCAGTTCTGTCGTCCGCCGTAGAACCTACAGGGACCTGAGAAAGAGGGGAGGAAGGGCGGGTGTGTATGATGGCACAGATGACCACTCGAAGAACCACAGTTACAGGTAAGCAACCTGTTCTTCTTCTCGTGGTCTCTGTGCCTTCATACACTAGGAGACTGTGTAGCTTACCGGTCGGACGGCGGGTCAGGTCCTACAGCACGGAAGCCAACACCTCACGTCCAAACCGGGCATCTCTGCGCGACCGGCAGTCGAGCCTGTAGTGGCGCACGAAGGTCGATGGTTGGGACCAGGTCGCCACACGGCAGAGTTCATGCAGGTCAACTCCTCGCAGGAGGGCCGCAGAAGTAGCCACCGCTCTGGTGGAGTGGGCTCGAAGCAGGACTGGCGGAGGCTTCCTCGCGAGCTCATACGCCAGTTCAATAGTCCTCACCACCCACTTGGAGAAGCGCTGGGTGGACACTTTTAGGCCCCTCCGACGTCGCCCATAGCAAACAAAGAGATGCGGCGTCTGTCGGAAGGAAGCAGTCCTGTCCTTGTAGAAAGCCAATGCCCGACGCACGTCCAGGGAGTGGAGGGACCGCTCCAACGGTGTCGTCGGGTTCGGGAAGAAGGCAGGCAGGATGATGTCCTGGTTGAGATGGAAACTGGACACCACCTTTGGCAGGAACGAGATGTCAGGTCTCAGGACCACCTTGTCCCTGTGGAAAACCGTGAAGGGCTCATCGGAACGAAGAGCTGTGATCTCACCAGCTCGCCTCGCTGAGGTCACCGCTACCAGGAAGGCAGTTTTCATTGTCAGGAGCCTGTCATCCGAGGTCGCCATCGGCTCGAAGGGCGGCTTCGTCAGCTGCGAGAGCACCAGCGAGAGGGACCACGGCGGTAGCGGCGGCGATACCGGCGGGTAGAGATGATGAAGTCCTTTCAGGAACCGCTTAACGGTATCGTTCCTGAAGAAGGCCGAGGCAGCAGATCGTGGCGGTTGGTATGCCACGATCGCGGAGAGATACACCTTCAGGGATGGAAACGCCAGGCCCTGTTGCCGGAGGTGCAGGAGGAAGTGCAGGACGGTCGAGAGCCCCGCGGGCGATACCGGCTCACTCCTCTCGTTAGCGAAGGTCAGGAAGCGTCGCCACTTGTATTGATAGTTGCGACGGGTGGATTCCTTCCTGGCCGCGACGAGGACGGTACCGAGCACGGGATCGTCTAGTGCGATATCCTCCAGGCATGGAGGGCCAGGCGTGGCAGGTCCGGATGGAGGACTCGGCCGCCGGAGTGGGAGAGCAGGTCCGGTGTCGGTGGCAACCGGAGCAGGTCGTCTCGCGCGGCTTGTAGCAGGGGTGCGAACCAATGTTGCCTCGGCCAGTACGGGGCTACCAGGATCGCGTCGGCTCGGTCGGCGAGGATCTTCGATATCGTCCGGCCGAGCAGCGGGAACGGCGGGAACGCGTAGAGGAGTTCCCCGGTCCACGGAAACTGGAAAGCGTCCCCGATGGAGGCACGATCGTGGCCCGCTCTGGAACAGAATCGGCGACACTTCGCGTTTTCCCTGGTCGCGAAGAGGTCGATCGATGGTTCGCCCCAGCGGTCCCGAATCAGTCTGAACGCCTCTCCGGAGAGAGACCATTCGTGATGGGATGAGGTGTCCCTGCTGAGGGCGTCTGCCGTGGTGTTCTCCTGCCCGGCCAGGTGAACCGCCACGGGATGCGTGTGCAGGCGAATGCACCATTCCCACAGGCCGAGCGCGATGTCGAGCAGGGTCGTGGAATGAGTCCCACCTTGTCTGTTGATGTAGCAGACGGCGGTGGTGTTGTCCGTCAGAATCAGGACCGTGCGCCCCGCCACGGCATGGCGGAACGCCCGTAGGGCTTTCCAGACGGCGAGCAGCTCCAGCGCGTTGATATGGAGAGCGGTCTCGTCGTCGGTCCATCTGTCGCGGACTCTGAGATCGCCGCAGTGGGCACCCCATCCATACAGGGAGGCGTCGGTCGTTACCGTCACCTTCGGTGTCGGCTGTTGGAAAGGCATCCCCGACATGAGATTGCGTCGCGACTGCCACCATCGGAGGGATGAGCGGACGTCTCCCGGCAGCTGCAGTCGGAGTGTCTGTTCGTCTCGCAGGGGGTCGAATATGCGGACGAACCAGTGTTGAAGAGGTCTTGCTCTCAGCCTGGCGAGATATGTCACAGCGGTCGTCGCAGCCATGTAGCCCAAGAGCTGCTGGACGCTTCTCGCAGATAACGTCGGGGCCGTACGAGCGTGAGCGGCGGCCCGGATCAAAGTTTGTGCTCGAGACTCTGGTAGGTACGCCCTGGCGGAGGTCGAGTCGAGCGTCGCCCCGATGAAGTCCAAGATCCTCGCCGGCTCGAGGTGGGACTTCTTCGGGTTCACTCGTAGACCAAGGCGGGTCAGGAGTGACAACGTCATGTGGACGTCGTGGTAAAGTCTCTGTTTGCAGGACGCCACCAACAGCCAATCGTCGAGGTAGGGGAAGACGGAAGCGCCCTTCGTCCGCAGGTAGGATACCACCGGGGCCATGCACTTGGTGAAGACCCTTGGGGCAGTCGAGAGTCCGAACGGCAGCACCTTGTACTGGTAACAGGTGTCGTCGACTGCGAAGCGGAGGTACCGTCTGTGCTGCGGGCGAATGGCGATATGGAAGTATGCGTCTCGGAGATCGATGGAGGCGAACCAGTCCCCTCGATGTAGGAAGGGTAGGATCGACGGTATCGTGACCATCTTGAACCTTTTGGGGCGGATGTAGTAGTTCACCCCTCTGAGGTCTAGGATCGGCCGGAGGGTACCGTCGGCTTTCGGTACCGTGAAGTACCTGGAGAAGAAGCCGGTGGTCTTGGCCTCTTGCGGGAGCCGCTCGATAGCCCCTTTCTGGAGGAGGGATTGGATCTCTTCCAGGAGGGCCGGACTCGACGGCGTGGAGTAATAAACGCCGCGAGGAGGAATATCGAGAAACTCGATGGCGTAGCCAAGACGGACGATGGAAAGCACCCAAGAGTCCGTAGTGACATACTGCCACTCCGCTAGGTGTCGAGCGAGAGTCGGTCGGTCTCCGAGCGCTGATGGTAGGCTGAAGAGTGGGTATTGGTGGGTCCTGCCAGGCACGTCAAAACCGAGACTTTGTCTCGGAGGAGGACTTCTTCGACGAAGGCGGGCGCCGCCTAATCGTGCGCCTGGCCGATGAGCCGGAGGACGGTCTCGACTGTCCAGACTGGGCCGAACGCTGGAACGACGAGGTGGAAGATCGTCGCCAGGATGGTCGGAAGGTGGAGGCCCTGCGGGTCTGCGTGGCCGGCTGTAGCCCGATCTTCTTGGCGGTCAGCCTCGCCTTGACGAGATTGTCCAAAGCTTCGTCTGTGGACGAATTGAATAGGCCTTCACCGTCGAAGGGGAGATCTTCAATCCTCCTTCTGGTGTCCTCCTGGATGTCGGCCGGTCGAAGCCAAGCATGGCGACGGAGGCCGACGGATCCCGCCATGACCCGGGAGGCGATCTCCACAGCGTGCCGGGAGGAGGCCATCTGGTGCCGAGCGATGGAGATAGCCTCATTGAAGATCACGGAGGAGGCTTGGCGGATGTCCTCCGGTACCGCTTCCATCGCTGGTTGCAGGCGATCGAGCACCTTCTTCAGGTATGCCGCGAGGCAAGCCTGAGTGTTGGACAGCCTGATCTGCAAGGAGGCAGCCGAATAGAACCTCCTTGCTAGGCGTCCAGCTTCCTGCCCTCTTTGTCCGGCGGGGTGGTGTGTTGCCTGCCGGAGCCTTTCGTCTGCGCGGACTCGACGACCACAGAGTTCGGTGCAGGGTGATTAAATAGATAACCGGCGTTATCCTTCTGCACCCTGTAGAGGTGTTCTAACCGATGCGGTATCGGCTGAGCCGAGGCCGGTCTATCCCAGGCGGCCTTCACCAGTCTGGATACCCGGGGCAGGAGAGGCAGCGGGGCCGTGGAAGGTCGCTTCTCCTCGAAAACGGAGAAGGCTGGATCGTCGTCCTCCGGCTCCGCATCGGCGATCTTAAGGCCGAGGGTAGTGGCCATGCGGAGCAGCATCGCAGAGAACTGGTGGACGTCCTCTGGAGCAGAATCTGGGATCGGGTCCCCGAATCCCAACGGAGGAGACTCCTGGGAGGCCGCCTCAGACACCTCAGACTCCGCACTCGAGTCGTACGACTCCGAGCTAGGTGAGTCCTCTCGCCGCTCGCTCTCCGGCTCCTTCGTAGTCGCCGCAGGTGTTGCCTTCCTAGGCTTCTCCGCAGCCGGGGCGGTGGTAGCAGCAGCGTCCCGCTTGGGATGGCTGACCACGGATTTCACCCTCTTGGTGGTGACCGGGGTAGTCTGGCAGGCTGACGTCGTCGTAGCCCGCTCAGTCACCATCGACTCCGTAGGGCGCGTCGCCGTTGCCGTGACCCTAGGAGGTGGCGATATCGCCCGATACCGTGGTGAAGGCTCCCTCGCCCTATGATATCGAGGGGAGGGAGAGCGGCTGAAGGAGCGGCGGTCCGACGGAGATCGGCTTCGGCGTCGACGGTACCGAGCCTCGTCCCCTCTAGGCGAGCGCGATTCGCGCTGTCGACGAGGTGACCGGGACCTCCGGAAGGTCTCCCAGCGACTCGGGCCACGATGGTACCGATCCCGGTACGATGGCGAATGCGACCGATAGGAGGCCAGGCGCTCTCTCCACTCAGATTCCCTCGCGTACCTGGCCACGTAGGACGCCGAGGTGTATCTGGAGGCAGCGAGCGAGGTTGTTCCTCTCTTGTCTCCCTCGGAGGCGGCGAGGCCACCGGACGCTCGGAAGAGCGGGACCGGGACCTGAAGGAGGTCGAACGCCGCTCCGGAGAAGCAGAGGGCTCTCTCTGCTGCAGGTCGGCCGACCTGCGACGGCTAAGAGGGCGGTGGCGCTCCTCCACCAGGGTTGGAGGGTCTGCCACAGGCGAGTCCGGGCGCTGTTGGGGAACGTCCTCGATCTCATCCTCCGAGAGGTCGACGGACTCGCCTCGCCCTTTGGAAGGCTGCTGAGTAGGAGGAGGAGTAGGAGGTTGAGCGTCCCCAGCCGGGGAGCGCTTCTTTTCCTTCTTCTTCTTCTTCTTCTCCTTCTCCTTGCCCTTGCCTCCGTCCGGAGCAGGGCGCTTTTTTGCAGGCGTCTCCGTAAGGGGAGCCTCAGCCTTCCTCGCCGTCGAGGATCCTTTTGCTGACTTGGCAGCCGCCGACAGCTTCGGGATCCTCGGTAACGCCGAGATCGGCGTTTTCGTCGGTACCGAGCCCGATACCGACGAGGTGGACGGACGGCAGCCGCCGATACCGTCGATGGCGTGGTCGTCTTCTTGTCGGCCATCTTGGAAGTGGAGGTCTCGTCTATCGCCCGCAGAGACTGCTCCCAACAAAAAGATTTGAGTCTCGCGGAGCGGTTGCGAAGAGTTTGGGGAGTAAAATCCCTACAAATTTGGCAAGTCCGGATATTGTGGGACTCGCCCAAACAGAAGAGACACTCCTTATGGCCGTCGTTGAGGGCAACCTTGCGGCCGCAGGACACGCACTTCTTAAAGAGCGCGGACATAAGACGAAGAAAACGCCAAACTCCGAAATCCAAAAAAACGAAAGCCGAAGGGGGAGTCCGAAAGAGAGGTCAAAGACAGTCCGAAAGTCCGTAAAACCGTGAAAAAACAGCAAGCCAAGCACGACGTGAGAGGAACAAACTAAAGAACCTTCCGTACGCGGCGGCGGACGAAGAAAGAACTGAGGAGAGACCGTTGCTCGGCGGGAGGAGCATGCGCAGTACCGGCGTGGGGGAGGGGTTCCCGCCAAGCGAACAAGCTCTAGAAGTTTCCGAACGCTACCGCAACATCATGCAAGGTTGGTATTACTTCCCCTGTACCACAAGTTTGGAGTTATAAGACAAAGACAAATATTTATCTTCTCATTTCTAACCATTATTATTCATACATTCAAATCTAGGGAGGACAAGAGATTTCAAATCTTAGTCAACTCCGTATCAGTGGTGATTTGGGTCAGAATCCTGCTGGTACACTAGACTTGTTGTTATACTTCTTCCAGGCTTGCTCAGCAGTGGCAAGGGAAAATAGACAAAACCTGCAAGATACTTGCCCAAGTATAGCCAGACATCAAATTTCTGAATAAACGCAAGCAACAAGATGTCATTCCTTAAGGGGCTAAAGGTGAAAAGTCTGCTACAGACAACATATCACACAAACTATCATTACAGACTGCAACATAGTGTCCAGGAAACAGCTAAATCATCTCATTGGCATTCTATACAACAAACAAGATAAAGAACAAAATTTCACTTCTGGAAACACACATACAAAACCAGCCCTCTACTTAACACTATTTCTCAACAACAACAAAACTACCTAAAAAATACAATATGCTTCTTTGAAGGAAAAGGGAGGAGGAAAGAAACTATTTTTCCTACTACAGGTCTTTATGGACCATGAAAGAACCACCTTGAGTGTAAACAGTAACATTGTTAATCCATCCAGACGCACACTAAAAGATGAAGAGACTTTGCTCATTCACATAGTCTAGTCCTCTGCACTCCCAGTCCACACAAGATGCAGATCTGGAGGCTTTCTTTTTCCGAGGAATATTTCAAGGACAATGACAGGGTAGCAGCTCACAAGCATCATGTGAACCTGTACAACATTACAATGTGCATTATGCTAATACACACGAAGACGTTTCTTCGCACTACTCTATACGAGGGGGGCAAACCCATGGGGCACATGTGAACCCTGCACACCACTTTTGTGGCCCCTGAAGGAACTGACAGTTCCCCAAAAGCCTCATCTCCAAATTTTTTTTTTAAAAAAATTCTTGCACAATTTTCAGGTAATTTTGACCAAATCACACAGAAAGTCCCATAAACACATGAAAATATGCCAAAATGCCCCCCCATGCCATCAGCACACCAGAACCCTGTACTATCCTAAATGCCTGCATTTTCTTCTTCAGTGCTTTTCAGAATGGAAGTGATGTGATATCACTTCCCATCACCTTTTTGAGAGGGATTGCAGAGGAAAATAGAGGTACTTGCTGCAGGGGAATGGTTCATAGAGTGTGTGAGGGAATTTAGTCCCTAGCTGTGATGCACTTCCTCACCTTGCTCTACATGGACTCCTCCTGAAGGCTGGAACAAGGAACTGGAATTGCACATAGAATGCTTCTGCTGTTGTGTCCAAACTGAGACAATCCACAAGGGACATAATGTACCACACAATCCCACTCATATGAAATAAGACGTTATATCCACGGTCTCAGAAATATTGTAATTAAAGATGATGACAAAACAAGGGCTGTTGTCCTCATGAACAATTTAGACACAGAGCAGATGAGCCTGCTTCACCAACTATACCCCACATGTTAAAGATGCATAGATCCGTAAGTTTTGCCAGCGAAATGGAAATTGGAAGAGTGGAAGCTGGTGAAAAACAGTCATTCCTGGATGCATTTTAGAGGAAGCCTTCAAGTTGTCTCTAGAACAGAGCTTTTCAAACTGTGTGTCATGACACATTAGTGTGTTGGCCACAGTGTGGAGGTGTGTCACATGAACGTAACGGGTGGAGGGGCTACCTGTCCCACTGCCACAGTGGGCCAAGCTTGGGCAGAGGGGCTGCCTCTCCTGCCACCACCACAGCCGTCCCCAGCCGAGGAAGATCCCGGCGAGGGCACCAGCAGCGGGGGGAGGGCGTAGCCTCAGGTGGAGGAACTGCCTCCACTTACTATTACTACTACTACTAATAATAAGAAGAAGAAAATTTATTTATATCCCACCTCTCCCGACGGATCGAAGCGGTACTGAATTACTGTGTTGTGAAATGATGCATGTCTAAAAGTGTGTCACCAACATGAAAAGTTTGGACAGCTCTGCTCTAGAAAGTTCAAAATGTTTTTGTTTACTTATGCAAAGTTCATCTGACCTGGTTGTTTCATTTCATGTGTATATTGCTAATTCTGAACAATATATCGTTAATTCTGAATAAAAAGTTTGTTGAAACATTCTGAACTGCTCTTCTTTTTTTGTCATTCATCACATGTTTTTTCTGCCCCAGTATCAAATTTTCTATTAAAGTAATGTTCAGGAATACACCTACTTCATTAACTGAGATGTACCTGTACTAACTATTCTGCCTGGGACTACAGCATGCTTAACCACCAACCACTGTCACTCTGTACTTCCTCATAGCTACTTTCCCTCTGGAAATAATATGTATTTGCAAATGAATAGCACAGCTATGGGCAGTCACATGCTAGTACAGCATGCAAACTTCTTTATGGCTGACATGGAACAATGCTTCCTCAACTCCTGCATTCAGAAACCTGTCTTCTACAATAAATACATTGACAACACCTGTACCATTTGTTCTCATGGGAAGAAACAAGTTGAGACGTTTCATCAGAATTTCAGCAAATTTCACCCTATCATCAACCTAAGCCTGGCATAATCCACACAAGAAATTCATTTTCTTGACGCCACTGTTCTGCTATTCAATGAACAGCTAAGCAGCATGCAATACCAAAAGCTTACTGACCACTAGACAGACTTACATGCCCCCAGCTGCCACCCAGAACATACTACTAGGAGGTCCATAAGTTCCTGTGAACTTGCGTAGAAAATCATGAACCAAGAGTATACCAGCCAACCAATAAAGAAATTTACATATCTGGTAAACTAATACTTCTAATAGTTTGCTTAATCATGAGGTCAACAGGAATTTATTAAAAGGACAGTTTAAAATAAAAACAAACTCTCATTCCTCCATACAACTGTTAACTGGCAAAAAGGCATTCAACATTAAGAAAAGATACTGTCGCCTTGTTCAGAGGCAGGTTGAATCACATTTTGTATGTCTTCCAACAAATCAAAATCTGGCAGCATCAGGTGTCTGTGCACAGCAATATGCTGATACTGATCCCCACTGGCAAGACTATTCGCTGTGTTCTCTGTACCAAATAAAACCAAGGAAATTTCATCTTTACTCTCTGCAAACACCTGGAAATGGTAAAAAGACGACACAGTGAGCAGCATAAACTTTACAGCTAAGCCGCAATTATTTGCTAGCTTCATATGTAAAATTTCTTTAATTACATCTAGGCTTCAGGCTCAGCTATCAAACTTGAGTTATGAGGACTGCATAACAATATTTGCAGGTCAATAGCTGGAAACACACCTTGAGGCTAGAAAATCCTGGGTCAAAGACCTGTGCCCCAAACAGCGTAAGAGGCATGCACCTTCTTTTCTTCATATGGCTTTAATCTATAATGAATGTGCCAAAATTGCCCTAACAAAATATGAGGTGCGTTCTAGGGCAGGAGTGGGAACTCTGAAGCCCTAACAGGAGGTTTGCAGCCTTTCTGGCTTGACAGGATCCCCTCCCATTCATTATACTTGTGGGGGAGCACTTCAAAATGGTACATCACCACCCCTGGAAACCACCAGAGGTCGTGGTTTACCTTTGTTGTTTGCTGCTGTGTCTCAGTTGTTTCTGACTTATGGCAACCCTAAGCAAACCTATTACAGGGCTTTCCTAGCGAGATTTGTTCAGAGAGGGGTTGCCTTTGCCCTTCTCTGATGCTGAGAGAATGTGACTTGCCCAATGTCACCCAGTGGGTTTCCATGGCTGAGCAGGGAGTTGAACTCTGTTCTCCAGAGTTGTAGTAAGTGCTCATACCACTACACCACACTAGCTCTCACTGGAAATGACTTCTGGTTCAGGTTTCTGGCTAAAAATTCTTCCTCCCACAATTGATGGTGGTGGGATATCCCTCCACAGGGGCAAGAATTGGTTCCCACACCCACTATGGCTACACATGCCTGCTCAAGACCGAGGAAAAATGTCATATTTTTTTTTCTGGCTTCAATTGCTGACAAATACTGTACTTCTCAGACGTCTTGGCTAGCATGGCCAACAGGTAATTAAATGAGCTGTAGCCCAAACAAGTGAGGAACTAAGTGAGGCACAAGGGAGGGCAAGATAAGATCTGAACCCTATTCTATGTAGCCTGACAGTAAGTTACTGCTATTGATGCCAATTTTTCCACGCCTTTTCAATTATAACTTGGCAACCGAGGAAAGACGATGTGGCAACTCTCACAAGATGAGGTTTGTTCCAAAGCTACCTAGTGTCAAACCTGAGTGTATGTCATGCTGGGGAATCAAACTGAGAGTACCCCCAGATTTCAGAGACACTCTATGACCTGCCTCCCCCACCCCACCCCACCAGGTGAGTCCCAAAATGGCAAATTGTGCCCCATAATCCCTGGATGGCATTAGCTGCCCTCCAAATGCTATTCCCCACAGGATGTTTTAGCTAAAAAGGCCCTTTTTAATAAAAGAAACAGATTTGATTAGCTGGTCATTTAAAAATTAGCTGGTCTTAAAAAGTATTTTTTGGCCAAAATAATAGAAGGGGATTGTATCTAGAGGACAGATTGCTTTCTCTTCCAGGTCTTCCAGGAATCTAAAAACAAATAAAACTCTTTTTGTCTGAAGCATGAGAGAGATGCAGCCTTGGAAGGTCCTAGAGAGAGCAAAAATAGCTACTGAATGTTCAGAGATACACCCATGTCCAAGCTAGTCATTACAATAGATAAGGAGCTACTGCTAAAGATGATTACACTGTCATGAATAAATCCCCATTCTGCACAGCATGCAGTTGATGTTTATCCAAACCCCGATAGCCCTATTATGTTTCCTTGCACTTTCTCCACAACAATGGATTGATTGCTCCTTCCAGGAATGGAAGAAAATGCACAACATGATGATATCACAAGACATATCAGTTTCATTTTCTTACAGAAGCAGGGGAACTCAACATGGGGCGGCAAACTGCTGCGCACTCTTGTAATGTTACCCACCACTATCACACCACAAAGTTTTTGTTACCTGCCGTTGCACAAACATTGTCATCACTTTCTTGGTTTGTTCAAAAGGAGACTCCTCTCCAGGTCCAGAATGGCTCATCGAAAAGCCAACATCCATACAAAGCACCACTGCTGCCTTCCAAAAGGAAAATAAAAATACAAAGTGAATTAGACATACTTAAGAACGACAAGCTAAAATAATGTTTGCAGATATTTATAGCCCTAAACAGAACGTCCTGGGACTGCAACACTTGAGATCAAATTTTTCTCCACTATAAAGGAAGCAATAGCATAAACAGAGCCGGCAGGAAACAATCCTATACTCATTTACTTGGAAATAAGCCCTATTAAACCAATGGGAGTTACCAAATATTCACAGAAATATTTTTCAGTTTACAATTTCTAAGTGTCCACCTGCTTTGAAAGAACATTGTAGAACAAAGGTAGGGAATCTTTAGCTCCCTAGATGATTTGGACTTCACCTCCCATCAGCCAATGATAAGTGATAAAAGGAGTTATACTCAAACAATATCCCATTTCCAGTCTTTGATTTATATGTTTGTCACCTACCCTGAAATTATTATTTTGAAAGGCAGGATAAATATGCTTTAAATAAACATTTACTTTGAAGTAAGTCCCCCTGTGTTCGATAAAGCTTATTCCTAGTCCAAATGTGCAAAGAATTGTACTTAATGGCATTTCAAAAATCATAAAAAGCAAAGCCAGGTCTATATTTCTTTTCCCTGGCAGGTCTCCTAAAGCTTCAACAGCTGCATACCAAGTAGCCATTCAGCAGGCAAAGCTTTTCCTAATACAAATGAATAATGACAGTAAAAGTTAATTTCACTTTCTGGAATGTCTGCTTGGCATGTAGCTGGTAAGATGAGCCAAGAACTTTCCTTGGAAAATAAAAGAAAGGCAAACCAAAGTTAAGCAGACTGGAACTGTCTACACAAATGATTAGGTTTCCCTCCCCACCTCTTTATACACCAGGGAACTTCAACTCCCAGAAGCAGAAACCAACATGGCTGACAGCAAGGCATTGTGGGATTTTTTGTCTAAAACGTCTGGAAGGCCAACAATTCACCACTCTAATAAACACCAACACTCCTTCTGATTTTGAAAACTATATCTTACACATTCTAAATTTTCAGATAAATCTTATTACAGTACTTATTGACTATATAACCCACTATATCTTTAAAACAGAATATTATTACATTTATTACTTTAACTTGTACTTGTAATAAGCCTATGAAATTGCCATTTTTTTGTTTTACTAATAAAGAACTAAGGTTAAGACATAACTTGTCAGAGGCCTCTCAAAGTGCCAGTTACTCCAGAATAAATGCTACTACATTGGAGTTATTTTGACATTGTGTTACTTACTTTAAATTCTTGCATGTCATTTTTAAACAAACACTCAAAATGGCTAATAACAAGAACTGGGGCAAAGAGTGAGGTTATGTATGGAGATCACTAGTCAAAGGATTACTATTCCTGTTTTAATTTATACATAAAAATTTGTGTCTGTACATTCAAATATCGTGTTAGAAAATCCTTGCTCATCAAGTTGCTCTCTAGATATCCCAGTGTTCTTGACCACTGTTCCTGCTGGCTAGGGTTGATAGCTTTTGATGTAAAAACAAACAAACAAACAAACAAACAGAGGGCACCACATTGGTGAAGGCTGTATTAAGAGTTATAACACAAATATCACATCTACACCACGCTATTATACAAGTTTATGCCACCTTAATTATCATGACTCCATTCTAGAGGATCCTGGGATCTGTAATTCAGCGAGGGATATTTACAGTTCTCTGCTAGATAACTTCAGTGGTATAGGTAATAAATACATCTCTACCAAGGAATTCTAAGTGTAAAGTTGAAGGTTTTCATGGCCGGAATCCATAGGTTGTTGTGAGTTTTCCAGGAGAAAATACTAACAGAATATGGCCTCAAAGCCCAGAAAACCCACAACAACCTATGAATTCTAAGTGGTTCGCCAAATTACAAATCCCAAGATGCTGCAGGACAGATACACTACATAAAATGCCACGAAACTGATATAATCATGTAGTGCTGATACATTCAATGTGTAAATCACCAATATGCATGTGTTTTGTGCCTTTAAGTCACCTGCTGATATATGGTAATCCCATGAATTTCATGGGGTTTTCTCAGGCAAAGAATACTTAGAGGTGGTTCTGCCAGTTCTTCCTCTGAAATATAGTCTAAAGGACTTGGTATTCACTGTTGGTCTCCCATCCAAGTACTAACTAGGGCTGATTCTGCTTAGCTTCCAAGATCAAACAGGACCTGGTACTTTTACTTAGGCCCTGTGTACCAACAAATCAGAATACCCTGAATTAATGAAAGGACACTCTATTCCCTACACAGCCCAGCATTTTTACTTTAAGTCCTCTTAAAATATTTTAGGTTGAATTCTGAGACTAATGAAGAAAACTCCACCATATGCAATGGGACATTTCTGAAGGGGCAGTTAATATCCCAGAGATCAGATCAACAGACTGGACAGTGGGGTCAAAATTAACAAAATGAATTCCACCAGGGATAAGTATAAGTTATTATGTTTAGGCAGGAAAAACAAAATGCAAAAATATAGGATAGAAGGCACCTGGTCTGACATGACTGCATGTGAAAAGGATCTAGGAGTCTCAGTAGACAAGCTAAACATGAATTCAGTGTAATGCATCAGCCAAAAAAGCCAATGTCTTATACCATCTCAACAAGGGTTTCACAAGTCACTCCAAGGGAAGTCACAGTACCACTCTATTCTGCTTTCGTCAGATTTCATCTGGAATACTCTGTTCAGTTTTGGGGCACTGCAGTTCAGATAGGATACTGGTAAGCTGGAATACGTGACCAAGCTTGTAAAAAGTCTGGAAACTAAGTTTTATGAGGAACATTTTAGCAAGCTGGGAATATTTACCTATGAGATGAGAAAAGAAAGATAACATGAGCTATCCTTAAAAATTTTAAGTGGAGTCAAATCGCAAGAAAAAAGACTGCACCTGCACATTAGGAAGGACTGGATGACAGTAAGAGCTGTTTTGACAGTGGAAATAAACTGCATCAGAGGGGAATAGCCCCTCCTTTTTTTTGGAGGACTTTAAACAGAGTCTGGATAGCCAGCTCTGCAAAGTGTGCTTACCGCCATGCTTTCCTGCATGGCAGGGGACTGGAGCTGGTTCCCCTTGTTGGTTCTTCCAACTGTATGAGTCTGTTAATGTTTTTTACAGTAATTCAATTAGCAATTGCTACTCTCAGAAAAGAGCTCTACCAGTCAGTATGTGTATATACAACACTGTTTTTTTTAAGGCAGAGGCAGGCATTATGTAGCCCTCCACATATTGTTGAGCTGCAGCTTCCAACATTCCTCACCACTAGTTATGCTGGCTTTGGGCTGCAGTTCAGCAACATCTGG